>PVLC010020282.1:0-29529 GCA_004027655.1 Graphiurus murinus | reverse complement strand
TTTTTAATACATCCATACAGTGTGCTGGCAGGGGAAGGTGACACTCTCCAGCACTGGCAGGGCCTTTTTCTTGTCCAGAGAAGTGTTTCCTGGCCATCAGCTTTGTAGTTGTTCTCTAAACATATTTAATATGTTTTATGCATTCTACCACATGTATATATATCTTACAATTAAACAAGACCAAAAGCTGGGCATGGTGGTACACATGTGTACTCCCAGCATTTGGGAATTGGGAGGCTATGACAGGAGGATCACATGTTCAAGACCAATCTCAACAACTTAGCGAGACACTTTCAAAATAAAAAATGAAAAGGACTGGGGATGTAGCTCAGAGGTAGAATGTCCCTGGATTCAATCCCCAGTACACACTCATACACACACACATGCACACACACATGCACACAAACACACACACAACCAAAGTAAGACCCTGTTGATGGAGAATAAATTGGTAAAGACTTTTTGAGAGCAATCTTTATCAACAGTTAAAGTAAACCCACCTTTCAAGTACATATGCAGTAAAAGCACTGAAAACAGGTCTGGAGGAACCCAGCCCAGGCGGCCCCTCTGGGCAGGGCAGGGAGCAAAGGTGTGAAGGATGTTTACTTTTACTCATATTTCTGTATTGCCTGCATTGGTTTAGAGGAATTTATTTCTTTATTGTGTGTAAAAAAAAATATACATATACCAAAATGTTAGTTATCTTTTGAAGAGCTATGAGATTATATAAGTGGATTTTTACCTTCACCTATTTGTTAATGTACTTTTAATGTTTGTTAATTGATTAATTAATTTTAATTTTTGGTGCTGGGGATCAAACCTGGGGCCTTGCGCACACTAAGCATGCACTGGATCACTGAACTATACCCCTGGACCCTTAATATGCTTTTTTTGGGGGGGGGGTACTGGGGATTGAACTCAGGAGCATTCTACCTCCAAGTTACACCCTAACCTTTTTATTTTTTTTATTTTGAAACAGGGTCTCACTAAGTTGCTGAGGCTGTCCTCAAACCTGTGATCCTCCCAAATCTCAGCCTCCAAGGTACTGAGATTACAGGCATGCGCCACCACATCCAGCCCTTAATGTGCTTTTTAAATTAATTCATAGAAATTTCATAGGAATTCATAGGAATTTCGTATGAATTCATAGGAGTTTCACATGAAACACGCACACACACACACACACACACACACACACACAGTATAAGGAAGCCCCAGGTACTCAAAATCCAGCTTCAAGAATGGCTCCTTAAGCCAGGCATAGTGGCTCACGCTTGTAATCCTAGTACGTGAGAGGCTGAGACAGGAGAATCACAGGTTCAAGGACAGCTTCAGCAAGTAGCGAGACTCATCAACCTAGTGAGACCCTGTTTCCAAATAAGAAATAAAATTGGGCTGGGAGTGTAGCTTGGAGGTAAAATGCCTCTGGGTTCAACCCCCAGTACCAAAAAACAAACAAAAAAACGAAAAGGCTTCTTGATTTTATATTCTTTTTGCTTTTTCTGCCAGAGTAAATAAGTCAAATCTCAGATATCTTATTATTTCCCTCATAAATGCTTCACTCTTACTAGTGAGGATTAAACGCTGGTTTAGATTCCTTGGCGCTGTGTATGCTGTCTGTTGTGTCAGATCAGGAAGAACACAATGTCTCCCTATTCCACTAAAGTATATGTGCAGGGGCCGAGGGCATGCTCAGCGGTAGAATGGTTGCCTGGCATTTTCACGGGGCTCTGGGTTCCATCAGCACCGCAAAAAAAAAAAGAAGGATCTAGTGAGCACTGTGAGCGTGTAATTGTTCTCATCCATTCTTCACTTATTCATTCACGTAACAGATGTTTACTAATTGCTTATTATGTGCTAGACGCTGGTTGGGCATTGTTAGGATGGCCCAACCACAAAGTAAATTTCACCAATGTTTGAAAACATAACAAAATCAACAACAGCCCTTCTGAGTATTTCTCCTCCCCCCCTTTCTCAACATTTTACTATGAAAAATTTTAAAGATATAAAAAACTGGGGAAAATTATATAGCACACATCTGTATATCATCTGGTGATTCTAGGATTTTAACATTGCAGGATTCTTTGTTGTTGTTTTGATGGCATTTTGGTACTGGAGGTTGAACTCAGAGGCATTCTACTTTCAAGCTGCATCCCCAGCCTTATTTTATTTTTTATTTTGAAACAGATCTCACTAAGTTGCTGAGGCTGGCCTTAAACCTGCCAACCTTCTGTCTCAGCCTCCTAAGTACTGGGATTACAGACATGCACCACCACGTCCAGCTAACAGTGCAGGTTTTAAGAACCAGGCGGTGAACAGCCGGTAAGAACTTTCTGGCTTAGGTAAATGGCTTTTTCTAAGAGAGGCCATGGAGGTTCTGAAAACCTTTATAAGGCCTTTGCCCACCAGGAGATTACTTTGGGAAAATTGTGTGTCTGTCTCACACGCACACACACACACACACACACACACACAAACACACACACATGCACGCCGGGGCCGGGCAGCGTCATTGGCAGTGTTCTCGCCGTGGTCCTCTGGAGCATGGTCCTCTGAGCTCGGGCCAGCAGTGGGGCACACCCGTTGGAGGCAGGAGCTGTGATTCGGGCTGAGGCTGAAGGTGCGGCAGGAAGAGGTGTTGAACCCTGCGGAGGGAGCCTCACCGCTCACTGTGGGCCTGGACAAGGGTCCGTAGGAGACCAGGCTTTGGGGAGCCTCCACCTGTGCTCAGGCCTCCAAACTGAAAGATACTGGCTAGATCCTTGCCAAAATCAAAGGCAAACGCTGTAGCATTGCTGTGAGCCAGCCCTTGACCTGCCTGGCCTTTTAATGCCCTCCTTTCTTGAGATTTCTTCTCTCCTGCACTCTATTTTGCTTCCAACCCCTGGCTCTTGCCCTCACCCTCTCTTTGTGCCCTGCCTGCTTAGAAACTACTGATGGCCCCAGAAGCTACAGGACCAAAGCAAACTTCTCTCTGGCCCAGGAAGTGCTCACTGCCCGGTGCCCGCCTCGCACCCTTCCTACCCCCTGGGCTTGTGCTCCTGTCTTACTGTGCACAGGACTTCGTAATTTTAAAAGAGCTTCTCTTTTCTCTGATTGAAAACCTACCACCCTGAGGTAATTACTGGAGACCTTTTAGGGACTCTGCCATATGTCTTTGCAGATCTACATACACGTTATTTTTCACAAATAGGATCATCTCCCATATACTTTGTTATCATGGCCACTTGGTTTTTTTTTCTTTTTATACTCAAGATTAAACCTAGGAACATTTTACCTCCAACCTACACCCTTAGCTCTTTTTATTTTTTTGAAACATGGTCTCTAAGTTGATGTGTGCTGGCCTCAAACCTGCAAAGCTTCTATCTCAGCCTCCCAAGTGCTGGAATTACAGGCATGCACCACCATGCCTGGCTCAAGGCACTTTGTGTATGTGTGTGTGTGTGTGTGTGTGTGTGGCGGGGGGATACTGGGGATTGAACCCAGGGGCATTCTATCTCTGAGCTACACCCCTAGCCCTTTTAGGTATGTATGTATGTATGTATGTATTTATTTGACCAATTAATTAATTTGTTTATTGGTACTGGGGATTTAACCCAGGAGTGTTCTAACTCTGAGCTATATCCCAAGCCCTATTTTATTTTTTATTTTGAAACAGGGTTTTACTAAGTTGCGGGGAGCCTCACAAAGTTGCTAAGGCTGGCGGTGAACCTGCAATCCTCCTGTCTCGGCCTCCCAAGTACTGGGATTACAGGCACACACCACCGTGCCTGATTTCATGGACACTTTAAAAATAGTCTCTGTGCTGTCTGCTTAGAATGCTTTCTCCTCATGTGCATTTGGCAAAAAGCCCATCTGCTTCTGCCATCATCTACAGCCTGAAGCAAAGGTACTCTAGCTCCCGTTTCTGTGCTCCTGTTGTCATCGAAGGGCCTTTGCTATAGCGCTGACTTTACCGTGCTCGTGTGCCCCCCACCCCAACCCCCAGCTGGAGACTGTGCGAAGGGCAGGGACGCCAGCACCAGCAGAGGCAGGCAGAGCAGCCCTGGAGCCACCAGGGCCTTGTAAATCGGGGTTCATGGAACTCACTGCCATCAGTCATCCTCCGTGCCCCTGTGCTTGGTGCCTCTCCTGCCTCCTCTTCATCTGTCCCCCAAGACCTGGTCTCCTGAGGTGCTGGCCTTGGTCTCTTACTCATTTCCATTTCTCCTTTTCTTTTTTTTTTTGCGGTACTGGGGATTGAACTCAGAGGCATTCTACCTCCAAGCTACACCCCCAGCCCTATTTTTTATTCTTTATTTTTGAAAAAGGTCTCACTAAGTTGCTGAAGGTCTTGCAAAGTAGCTGAGGCTGGCCGCGAATCTGTGATCGTCCTGTCTCAGCCTCCCAAGTACTGGGATTACAAGCGTGAGCCACCATGCCTGGCTCATCCGTTTTTAAAAAATGTGATCATGTTAGCTTTCCACCACTGTGATAGAATAGCAGAGAAAACCAGCTTAGAGGAGGGAAGGCTTATTTGGCTCACTGTTCCAGAAGCTTCAGTTGACGGTCATTTGGCCCCATCGCTGGGGATCAGTGGTGAAACAATGTCATAGCTGAAGCACGGGGAAAGCTGCTCACCTGTGGTGGCCAGGAAGAAAAGAGGGAGAGGAAAGAACTAGGGGCAAGACGCAGCCTTCAGGGGCACGCCGCCAAGGACCTTCTCGGGCCAGCCAGGCCCCGCCTTAGTTTCTACCACCTCCCAGTGGCCCCTGAAGTTATGCAAGTATCAGTGGATTACTCCGAGGACGAGGCCAGAGCCTCATGGTGTAGTCACCTCTGACACTGCAGCTGTGGGGACCAAGCCTTCCGCACGTGCGCTTCGGGGGACACTCCAGATCCAAGCCAGGACGGGGCCAGCCATCACTCCAGCGCCCTCTCAGCTTGTCTCTGGTGCTCGGGCCCGTTTCGTTCCTGGCTCTCCGCCATTGAGTCAGAGGTGGCGAGAAAGGAGGTTCCCCTCCCGAGCGGCCTCCCTGCCAGGGCTGCGTTCCCGGCCTCATCACTACCAGGCGAGCCACCAGCCTCCCAGTGGAAACCTAGGATCGCACGCGTCACTGTCCTGTGCTCATTTGTCACCCGGCCCTGCTCTCTCCTTTGAACCTTCTAGTTTGTATTGGTTGTACAAAGGTATATGTACATATATATAATTTATGTACAAATTCTATCTAGATACCTGGGAAACAAGATCACAACTTGAAAACAACAACACATGCCGCCACTTAGCACTCTGGACTTGCCCTCCCTCGGTGTCCGGCCTCTGTGCAGCAGTGTTTCCATGTGCCTGTGCCCTGTGTCATTCGTTTCAGTAGTCTCTTCCCCTAACGTCTTCTTTTTCGGTTTTCTAAGTGTTGCTCCCACTTCTCCCCTTCTCTCCGTCTCTGCTGCCAAGTGCCCGCTCCCCCTCAGAGGCCAGGCCCGTCTCTTGCCTGCATGGCTGCTCCCTCTCCCGCTTCACCCTGCCGCAGCCTCGCTGGGGACCTGCGGTTCTTCCCTGTGTCTTACAACACAGGAGCCACGTGCTTCTCGAGGTGCCCGCTGTGACCCAGCCCTTCCCCCCACCGTGTATTCCCCCTGCTCCCTGTACAGATGTCCCCATGCCCACGATCTTAAATAGCTCCAGTCGCTGCCACATGCCATGCCCTGGGTGCGCGTCAGGCCCACTCGGAGGGCCTCATGTGGCCTGCAGTTTCCCCGGCAGCCCTGTGGGTCAGGGCTTTTGCTTTCCCCACGTCACAGGCAACAGGCGCAGTCACCGAGAAGTTAGGTAACAGCCAGCCTGTAGCTCTGGTCTCAGTTCCGATGTGACACCCCTCGCCTCCCAGCCCAATCCTCGCCTCTGGCTCCCAGCTCAACCCACCTCGCCCTTCTGGTTTGGGGCTCCCCTCTCACTCGGTCTCCTCCTTGCCTGCCTGGCTGGACTCGGTGGTTCCCAGCCCTGTAGAGACTGAAGCTACACTGCCTAATCTGTTGCTTTCCTCCTGGACCTCGTGTTTGTGCACACAGCCCAGTCTGGTGCTGCGTACACCAGGTGACCTGGCCCACGATTCAGAAGTGAATTTTTCTGAGCAGGTTTCTTTGTTTCTTTGGTTACCTTCTCTCTGTTTCCAGGGGATGAACTGCCCGAGCTGGACAACATGGCTGACCACTGGCTGGGCTCCATCGCCAGAGCCACGATGCAGACCTACTGTGACGTGATCCTCCAGATCCCCGAGCTGACTCCGCACTCCACCAAGCAGCTGGCCACTGACATTGGTGGGTCCCCACGGGCCAGGCGGTGGCGGGGTAGCTCTTGCCCTTGTCCTCTAGAAATTTTATCTCAGGTCTCTCTCTTTTTTGATTTTTTGGTATTTTCTTGGTACTAGGGATTTTGCCCAGGGAATTTTACCTCCAAGCTACACCCCTAGCTCTTTTTATTTTTTTTATTTTGAAACAGAGTCTCACTAAGTTGCTGAGAGTCTCCTTAAGTTGCTGAAGTTGGCTCTCAAACCTGTGATCCTCTTGTCTTAGCCTCCCAGGTAGTGGGATTATAGGCATGCACCACCACGCCCAACTTTTATCACAAATCTCTTAACCCCAACTCTGGATTTGGCTATGAAGCTGATTTTAAAAAGGAGTTCTCCAGCTCCTAACCCCCAGACGTGCAGACTTAATCAGTCTGAGGTCAGGAACCATTAAGAGCTTCAGTGAGATGAGTTGGAGTGAAGGAAGCAGCCGGCCCTGCCTGGTCTGCTCCATTGACATAATAGTTACTCACTAACATTTATTAAGCTCGAACTGCGTACCAGGCATGCCAAGCACTGAACCAAGTACTCGCACCCCTATCTTATGCAATCGTGTGAGGTAGGTGCTCTTGCATAACAAGGCCGCAGAGCTAGGGCCGCTCTGGGGCTCCATCAGAGAAGGCCACCTGGCGTTCCTGCTGTATTTCCATCGGCTTGTCTGTTCTTGAGCCCAGGGCAGCCCTTGGGGTGGGTGGTCAGGAGGGAGAGTAGAAGGACCCTTGAAGATCAGCTCCCCAGGACCCCGCCAGAGCCTTGACCCAGGCAACCACAGGACTGAGCCAGCCTCAACTCCTGCCTCTCATTTTTTTTTTTTTTTTTTTTTTCGGTACCAGGGATTGAACTCAGAGGCATTCTACCTCCGAACTACACCCCCAGCCCTATTTTTATTCTTTATTTTGAAACCGGGTCTCACTAAGTTGCGGAGTGCCTCACTAGGTAGCTGAGGCTGGCCGCGAACCCGGATCCTCCGGTCTCAGCCTCCCGAATGCTGGGATTACAAGCGTGCGCCACCACGCCCGGCTTCCTGCCTCTCATTTTACAGCAGAAGAAATAGAAGTGAAGTCGGGTGTGGTTGCACACACCTATAATCCCAGTACTTGGGAGGCTGAGACACAAAGATTGCAGGTTCAAGGACAGCCTCAGCAATGAAGTGAGACTCTGCTCAATCCAGCAAGACCTTGTTTCAAAAACAAAAAATAAAAAGGGCTGGGGGTATAGCTTGGAGGTAGAATACCCCTGGGTTTAATCCCCAGTACAAAAGAGAGGGAGAGGGGAAGGGAGGGAAATGCTATCCTTTGGGTTTCAGTGTGGTCACTAATGGGGTTGGGACTCAAGCCCGGCTGTCCTGATGTCCTGGCCTTGTTTATTTCATAGTCAGCTCTCAGCAGTTACCAGAGGGGCAGCCATTTCCCTGGGCACAGCACCCGGCTCACGGTCAAGTGCAGCGCACAGTCTTCAGGGTGAACTGGTGCCAGAGCAGGTGCCTGACTGCGTCTTTCCTGGGAAGGGGCTCCTCCTGAGCTAGGTGTGAGTCGACTGGCCATGACAGAGCAGCTGCCCCCCAGGGACCCCACCCTGAGTGGGCCTCAGCAGGAGTCACAGCGGAAGAGCCAGGCCTGGCCTGGAGCTCCTGTCCATCACTCGGGAAGAAGAGAGAGATGAGCCGGGGAGTCAGCAGAGGGTACAGTGGGGTGTCAGCTGCTGCTGCCTCCAGCCCTTAGGAGCCGGGCAAGTGTGGAAGCTTCCCTGAGGTCTGGGCTGTGTCCGCCCAGGAAGGAGGAAGGAGGAAGGAGAAGGGAAAGCCAGCGCCTGTGGATTGACCTCATCCCACACATCAGGCCCTTCACGTCCTTCGTCCCCTCTAAGCCCCATCCGGACTGCTGGAGGGTCCTGTCTGTGTCGGTGGGGGAAGCTGAGCCTTGGGAGGGCAGGGCTTCATGCCTGGCTGCAGCGGATTTCTCCATCTTGCCAGTGCTGCCCAAGCTGCTTGGCAGTTAGAATCACTGGGGCTGCTTTTAGAATGACAGGACCCCAGCGTCCTTTCTTGGACATGCTCCTTGACTTGGGCTGGGGTTGGCCCAGAAATCTGCATTTAACTAGTACTGCACCGGGTTATCAGGGCTGGGAAGTGGGGCCTGCATTATAGCAGGCCACCACTTCGGACACCATCCTTGTCTTCATAGTGAGGTTCTGCCGGGAGCTGCTTCATCGGGCCCCTGTGTCCCCTGACCCCCGGGCTCTGCATGCGCTCCGTGGGATATGCTAAGGGCAGGGCCCCGAGCCCAGGAGTGCCCAGTGCAGAGCTGTGGGGCGGTCAGCTGCCCTTCAGTCTGTGCTAGAGGGGGTGTGTGTTGGTGGGAGGAGGTGATAACGGTTAGTCCTTATTAAACTAGAATTCTTGGACTCAGACCAAGCTCGCAGTCCAGTTTGACCCTGTGGGGAAGCCCTCTGAATGAAGTCCTGTCTGCTGGGGGCTTGAGGGATTTCTCTCTTTATTACTCCAGGAGGCCTTCGGGTGCTAAGTCTGTCTCCTTCCTGCCCACAGACTATCTGATCAACGTGATGGACGCCCTGGGCCTGCAGCCGTCCCGCACTCTCCAGGGCATCGTGACGCTCTTGAAGGCCAAGCCTGAGGATTACAGGCAGGTCAGCAAGGGCCTGCCGCGCCGCCTGGGCACCACCGTGGCTGCCATGCGGGGCGTGAATTACTGACCCGAACGCCTGTCCAAGGAGAGGGCCAGGCTGGTGTTTTGCAGGCACCGTTCCCTCTCAAAATGTGCCAGCAATTGGGCAGTTTGCTTTAAAAAGACTCAGTTGTTTTGTATAATCAAATGTTATAAGTGAGAGGTATATTATTTATTAGGACTTCAGATGATTTTTAAAGTGATCTCATTTCAAAAATGGAATAAACACTATAAAATGGAAGAAGACTGTTTCTTTCCTTCCTCGGTGAACGTTTGCGTGTGCCCCACCTGCTGTGCGGCGTTAAAGCTGGGGTAGGGCTGTGGGAGAGGGAGCAGGGGAGAAGAAACAGTGAGCAGCATTTTGTAGGTGCGGCCAGGGGAGGAGAGGCCGTGGGGTGGAAATGGCGCTGGGTAGGGTGGGGGGGAACCCCAGAGAGCTATGGGGAGCATCTGCCCCGGGAGCCGTGCACACTGGGCCCTGAGGTATGTCCAGGGCATGTTCTGTAAGTAACAGAAAATACTATAATTTGAGTGACTTAGACAAATAGAAATTATTTTTTCTCAGTAATGGGAAGTCAAAGACTGGGGGCTCCTGGAATTGATTTAGTGATTGACAGAGTCAGGAGCAGGACTGGCCTGTGTGATCTTGATAGTTTCCTGGTGAGGGTGCTATATGCCTCCTGGCAGGTGACCCGAGAAGAAAGCAGGGAGGGGTGCAAGAGCAGCGAGTGACCCATCCTTTCCAGCAGGCAAGCAGCTGCTTTCCCAGCAGCCCCCACTGGCCTTCTCCTGGGCCGTGCTGGCCATTTCTTGGTCCCAAGGTGCTTCCCCCCAGTCGCAAGGGATGCTGGGAACAGGACCAGCTTCAACTAGCATTTCTCAGACCGGCACTGTTGACGCTCTAGGCTGACAGCTCTTTGTCGTGAGGCTGTCCCAAGCCTTGTAGGAGTCCAGCAGCATGCCTGTCCTCTGCCCACTAGAAACCAGTAGCACAGCTCTAGTCCTGACAACCAAAAATGTCTCCAGGAACTTCCTGAGTAGCATAATCACTTCCAGGTGGGAAACACTGGCTCAAACCCAGCAGGAGTTGTTGCCTTGGCTGGACTGATTGCTGCCCTGAATGAAACTGGGTTTTTTCTAGCAAGGAAGAAGGGATGGTAGCAGTGTCTGGGGCAGGGGCCAGTTATTGGAATTGAGCGCTTCTAGGGGTCCAAGGCCCAGCTAAGCTTTGCTTCTTGCTGGACTGGAGGCAGGGTGTTACCTCAAGGTGGGAGAGGTTTAGGGGCTTCCTGGGGTCGTTCAACTCCCCTATGGCAGGGCCAGGCTTCAGAGAGAGTCTGGTGACCCCGGCGTCTGCACTCCTGACCCTCTGCCAGGCAGCCTTCCCCTGTACGGTGAGGGAGGCACATGGCAGGACCCCGCTCGTGCTGGCTGTGCTGGCTCGTGGAGTAACACTGCCACACCCCTCCAGGCTGCCACGGCTAGCATCCCGCAGGAACTGTCCTGCATCCTTGGAACCAGTCTACCTGGCCCTGACATGGCATCGCTGTGAACCAACACTAAGAAAAACATTTTGGTTTCTCACGTGGTGGATCACAGCCCATCCCTGGCAGAAGGCAAACCTGGCTCCTGCCTTAAAGAAGTGAGAGCCAGAAACCCACAAAGTGGTACGTGCTGCTGGAAGGTGGAAACTCATCACGGAGCCTGAAGAGGTGTTTGGAGAGGACGGGCGTGCGCTGGATATGCGGCTTCACCACCTCCCAGCTGTGCAACCTCAGGGAAGTCACATCACATGTCTGTGCCACATTTCCTAATCTGAAGACCAGAGGGCATCATGGCAGCCAACTCGGGATTATTCAAAGAGCCGTTGAGATACAAAGGAGTGTAGATAGTTCACCATCAGTGTTCATTTCACAGTCGCATGGCACCTGTAACCTAGCTGCTGCTTTTTTTTTTTTTTTTTTTTGCGGTACTAGGGATTGAACTCAGGGGCATTCTGTCTCCGAGCTATACCCCCAGCCCTATTTTTTTATTATTCTTTATTTTGAAACCGAGTCTCACTAAGTTGCGGAGTGCCTCACTAGGTAGTTGAGGCTGGCTTCGAACCCAGATCCTCTGGTCTCAGCCTCCCAAATGCTGGGATTACAAGCATATACCACCACACCTGGCTTATAACCTAGCTTCTTGTCTCAGACAGGAATCTCACCGTGGTCATCCAGAAGACCTGACCACACACAACTTAGAGGAAGGACGCTTTATTTACTCATAATTCACGAGATTTCAGGGTTCAGTCCCTATCAGGCCGGGTGTGCAGAGCTCCAGGTGTGGTTGGTGATGGAAAGCAGAAGGAAGGAGAGAGCAAGGGCTCTGCTCTCACTCATGGAGACCAGAAGCAAGATAGAGAGCAAACAAGGGGCTTCAGAGACAAAAGCACAGTCCCTATGGCCATACCCACGTAGGTTACCACCCAGTAAATCCATTGCAACCCTCGTGACTCAATTATATCAACTCTGAACATTAATAGATGAGCTTTTCAGGGGATATTTTATATCTAACTATAATACTTCCCTTTTAGAGTAGAGGTGAGAATTACAGAATGCCATTTTCTGGGCAATTTGGGCACTGCCAGCCTGAGCTTTTAGCCTTAAAGGGCTCTTAGAGGGCCTGGGTAGGAACAGAGCAGCTCTGCTCTCATTGAGATCCAGGGAGAGGGCAAATGTGCTGTCTCGGGTCTCTCTTCCTCTTCCTACAAAGTCACTGATGTCACATAGGGGCCCTGGCCTGATGACTTTAATCTCAATTACTTTCCTATTGTTCCACTTCCAAATACCATCGACTTATGAATTGGGGAATTCATTTTCAACATGAGCTTTGGAGGGGACATTCAAACCACTGCAGTCCCTTACTAAAATAGTGAGCTTAGGTTCCTGACTTTCCCTCTCCAAGCCTTAAGTTATGTACCTGTAACGTGGGATGATACTATTTCTCCCTGGTCATGAGCATGAAATGAAATCAGACTTATCAGATGCTCTGCATGGGAAATGCTTAATACAATATAGCTGTGATTTAATAACAACAACAACTGAGGATGGAGACAACTCCCACTGCTGATAATAAAAGAAGAGTCATGGTAGGAAGGGTGGCAACCACCAGGCATTGTCTGGGCCTTGAGCTGGGAGGCCCTCCCTATTAGATCAGGCATGCTGCCCTTTGTCCCTAGAAGCACCGGCTATGTGGCTTTCTTCACAGGTGCAACTGTGGGCACCTGATAGGGCCAGCTTGCTTCCCTTCCAGACCAAGGAGCCCCGCTGATCTCCACCAACTGGAGATCTCTGAGGCCAGCGCTTCTTCAAAACCTGGGCCTGGTGAGTGGCAACAGGTCATCTGTCTGCACCTGTTGGGATCCATTCTTTGGGAACTGCTCCCTGATGTCTCTGGGGAGCCATTAAGATTGCCATATTTAGCAGTGAAAAATCTAGGACACTCAGTTAAACTCAAACTTCAGAAAAAAAACAATGAATGACTTATTAGTATCACCTGTCCCAAATTTTGCATGGATATATTACAAAATTAATCTGTTGTCTATCTGAAATTCAAGTTGAACTGAGCAGCCTGAATTTCACCTGCAACCTTAGGGGTTTTGCCTCTGTCCCCCTGAGATCATGTGATTCTGCTGGGGGGGGTCAAAGTGGCTTCAGGTCTGGGCTGATGAGTTCGGATGTGACCAATCCAAGCAGCCTATCCAGCAGGCGACACTGGTTGGTCGATAGACAGGCATGTGACCCAGTCAGGGACCAATGCACGTCAGCCTGGGAGCTGAACAGGTAAGGAGAGGTGGCATGGGGGAGCAGAGGGAGGCTGAATCCTTTGGGCTGCTTGAGAACATCTTACTTAAGCCAGTTCGAGTTTCTCTCTCTCTCTCTCTCTCTCTCTCTCTCTCTCTCTCTCTCTCTCTCTCTCTCCTTGCAACCCAAAGAAATAGGTTCGGTGGCATTGAAAAAGCCACTACCCTCTGCTTCAGGAACAACTTAAAAAGAACTACAAGAATCACAAGAGAAATGCCTCTTGACTGCTTAAGAGACCTGAGCTCTCTGGCCAGTATGGAAGCCTTTCCAGCCCCAGACACACGTCACACACTCCACCAGCCTAGCAGGACAAAGAACCATGCTTGACTCAGTGTTTTCTACTTTTATTTTCTAGAATAAAGCACATGCTACATGGCAGGCCCCGATTCCTGATGCCCCTCTGTTCTCTACCAGCACCGCCCTCACTAAACCTGTTCAGAGCTTGGCCAAGGCCAATATGGAAAAGACTACTGATGCTGGGGAGCCGACAGCACGGCACCTGCCTGTTTATCTCTGGGGCAGATAGATGGTGAGTGGTGCTGGGAGGGAAGGAGCCTGCTAGGAGGAGAGAGGTCTCCAGAGCCCAGCTGAGCACATCCCAGGTCAAAGGGCAGGTACCAGGTGAGAACACAATTCCTGCATCCTCTCCCAGCACTGTGACCCAACGGGGCCCTCAGCCTGGGATTGGCCAGCTGGTGCTGGTGTCTACACAGGGACAAGGGTCTGGGGCTTGGACACCCGTGGCTCTTTGGAGAGGGTGTCATGCAATGAGGCCTTGGGACATGGTCTCAGCTTCTCGGCTTCAAGTTCCCGCCGCAGGGGTGGGCAGGGCCAGGTCTAAATGGCATCGCCCTCACTGTCCGACTCCATGGTGTCCAGGGGCTGCAGGCGCAGGGAGTCGTAGTTGGGGGGCGGGGTGCCTGGGATGGGCAGAGTCTGCTCGCTGGCGTAGGCCTCGGCCTGTGGGGTATGGTTGGCCATGTCGGGCTGGAAGCCGAAGTTGGTGTGGGCCTCCACCAGCTCGGCCACCGTGGGCGGCGGGCCGGCGTAGGGCGCCTGCGTGCGCTTCTGCCGCAGGCTCTTGGAGAAGCCCACCAGCTTGATGATGGTGATCCACAGGAAGTCGATGATGATCTCCCCGAACTCGATGAGGCACAGCACGGAGCCCCCCATCCAGAAGCCAAACTGGCCGCCCAGATTCGAGAGCAGCCAGACGACCTGCGGGGAGTGGGCAGCAGGGGGCCGGCTCAGGTGAGGTGGCACGAGTTCCTGCCTCGCTCAGGCCCCGGGATCTTGAGGGGTGGGGCGGGGTGGGGGGAGGTGGCAACCATTGCAGCCTGGGGAAATAACTCAGGCTTGCGTTGGAGACCTCCCTAACCTCCACCCTGGGGGTGCAGGGGGCGAGGGGCAGGGCTGGGGTGTCTGAGCCTCCCAGACTCACGTTATTGGCCGCCGATTCCTCAATGGTGCGAAAGTTGAATTCTTGGAAGTAGATATTGAGCTTGACTAGGCCGGTCCTGTAGGAGGCAGGGGGAAGGGCTGAGACTATGGCGCTCCCTCCCGGGACAGGTGCGCATGCGCACAGGCCCTCCTCCAGAGCGGTGAAGTCCAAACCAGAACTAAGCAGTGTCTCTGCCCAGCACCCATCCTGCGGGCCCTCCTTTTTCAGCTCTTTTCTGCCATTTTCCTAAAAGACACTGTGGCCCGAGCTCTCCTTTCCCCAGGTAGAGGGAGGCCCCGCCCATATTCAGTGACTCCTCATAGAGCGCTGAAGCCTCGCTCGAGTTCCCCTAGGTAGGAGGGGACCCCCACTCGGCCCCAGGTGCCCAAGTCCGTGGGTGAAGGATGGAGGGTGGGTTGGTGCATGGATGGAAGAACATGTTCTCTTTCAAGGGGTCGTAGCCCCTGAGTCCCCTTCCACTCTTTCACTCAAGGCGTCCTCCTGGGGGCTCACTCTTGGATGGATCTGACCAGTAGGAGAAGGTGTCTGGGTAGCTGCTCAGTGTCCAAACCTACCCCAGGCTCTGGATCCTCCCCTTTCTGCCTTCCCCAGTCCTGCCCAGACTCCAGGCTCACCTGCTCAAGGTGATATTGGTGCTCTGGTCCCGTTCCTGAGACAGGACGTGGAGAATCCAGTCCTAGAACCCAAGAAAGCAGCTGAAAGAAAATGGCGCCTGCACATTCCCTCCCAGTCATCACCCCTGCCACCCTTGGAGAGGTGGAGCACAGCGCCACATCTTCCTGAAGCCCCTGGGGGGGGGGGCACAGGTTGGGACAGGGAAGCCAGAGGTAGGTGATAGTGGCCGAGGTGGCTGCCGTTCAGGGAGGAGGAACTCGGCTCCCGGGGCTCTTCCGTTCAGCCCATCTGTCCTGGTCCATTCCTTCCCGCCACAGGCCTTTGCGCCAGCGATCCCCTCTGTGTGGAGTCCTCCCTGGCTCTGCCCATAGCCGGCCAGCTTAGCTCAGCTCAAATGTCTCTTTTTTAGGAAACCCCTCCCTGACCCTTCTGTGTAAGGTGGTTTCCCCCGCTACTCGCCCCTAATCCTCTTTATTTCCTTCACAGCCATGGTCATACTTTGAAGTGATCTTATTTGTGTATGTATAGTCAATCTCCCACTTGACTGTAAGCACCATAAGGACAGGGCTGTGTCCTCCTCACCCTCCGCTGTGTCCCTGGCTCAATGGCTGGGGGGGATTTTGATGAAGAGAAGGAAGAAAGGGAGGGGAGTGGAACACGGGAAGGAAGGAAGGCGAGAGGGAAGAAAGAAGAGTGGGGGAGGGTAGGAAGACCCCTCTACAAAGCTCCAGACCTTTCCTCAGTCCAACGGTGGGGCCCACAGTCTCACCTCGGAGGCCTCAGAGGGCCAGTCGGCCATGGAGATGGTCATCTTGTACTGGGTGTCACTGGAAGACAGGAGCCAGCCCGGTTGGTGTCCCGCAGACCCTGTTCCTCGGGCCCCCCCACATGCCCCAGGCCGCACTCACTTGCAGGACTCCTTGCACATGCCGATGCACGTCTCTCGCAGGGCCACGCTCATCCGCAGGTCCGAGTAGCAGTAGGCTGGCCGAGAGAGAGGGAAGTGGTCAGGAGACTCGGAGCGGGGGTCCTCTCCCTCCCGGTGGCTCTCCCAGCCCTGGGCCACCTAAGCCCTGTGGTTAGGTCGAGGCTGGGGGTTCTCAACCCAAGCTCGGGTTGTCCTAGAGAATCATCGCTTCCCACCCTACCCCTGCCTCCTGCCGTTTCCCCCAGCCTGGCCTGGGGACACCCTTCAGTGTCCTAGACCCACCCAGCGCGGCTTTCCCTGTGTGAGCCTTCTCTCCCTGCCCAGTGAGTGGATGGAGCTTTGGGGTTACATACAGAGAGGAGTGACCAGAAATCACAAAGCCTCCTCTTAGTGTCTGTGCACTGTGGTGGTTGTACGAGGTGGAGGGACCCTCCGCTGCCGACATGGTCATTGTTTGGATTCCAGGCCACCGGGCTCTCAGGCCTGGGCTTGTGCCTACAGGGTTCAAGCCCTTGAAGGCCACCATCAGGAGAGCAGTTTCCTTCACTCTCTCCTCCAGGCCTAGCACCGCACAGAGACCCGGGGATCCCACAGACATAGACACACATGCCCAGGATGCACACACACGCGTGTGCGCCCAAGCCAGGGTGCACAAATGCACACCCTGGGAGCAACCGGTGCCTGTGCAGAAACACACGCAGACATGCACTGAGTCACCAGGTGCCCCTGTGCACAGAGACACACACATTACAGAGAACACAAGTGTGTGCAGCCTCCAGCAGCCGCACTCCCACGCTCCTGCACACGCAGGCATTTACACGGCACACAGATACAACACCCATGAAGACAAAGCCACTCCTCTTGCCCCGGGAGGGGGTTGTCGGAGGGACTGTGGAGTGTAGAGGGGGCCTGCTGGGCACATCTGGGGCCCCGAGCCCCCTCTTTCCTCTGTGGTCAAATCCTACGTGGGCAGTGGCCCCAGCTCACCCCAGTCGGGGAAATCCTGGTTGTTGCAGTATTTCTCCCCCTGGGGCAGAGGGTACAAGTAGTGGCCGCAGCTGCAGTTGTGGATCATGTGGTCTTGGAAGCAGGAGTGAAGACAGGCCTGGGGTGGAAGGGAAGAACACACACGTGGCGGGCGATGTCCCCACTCCAGTGCCAGCAGGGAGAGCCCAGAGAGGAGGAGCGCTGGGCCAAGCGAGCTGGGGCCGGCAGAGTGCCCCTTGGACGATGAAGTCGAGGTGTGCCCATCCTTCCCCCCTTGGGCCTCTCAGAGAGACCCAGGCAAGACCCCGCAGCCTAGGCCTCTCCGCTCAGGGCCCCATAGGTGACACGGGCAGAAGCGGCTTGACCTGCGTAATAGAGCTAACGCCTAGACAGCTCTTCTCAGGAGATGCCAGCAGCTCTCCGAGCTCCCTGCACACACAGACCCAGAAAGGTGGCCGAGGAGGACCGGCGAGCTGGGGACCGGAGGTGGTGAGTCTCCGCTTAATGAGCCCCAACATACTGGGTTTTCAGGTCATTCTGACCTGGTTTCAGTCCACTCAGGGACCAGCTATGTGTCCTAGGGCCAGTGATTAACCTCTGAGCCTCCGCGTACTCATGGTGGAACAGGCTGACAGTCACCCGAAGTCGGAGGATTCCGCGATCGGTGAGCAGCAGGTGTTGGTGTCTCCTTACTTCACCTCTTTCCTAAGTCCTGGCTCCCTGGGCTCCTCCCCGCCTCTGCCCAGCCCCTCTGAAGGCTCCTGAGCCCGTTCCTGCCCCACTGGGCGCCCATGGCCTGCCCTTCTCTTCTCCCTGGGGTTCCCTGCCTACCAGCAGGAGATGGAAACTGGCTGGCAGATTCAATGGCATGGCCAGGAGCCAGAGCGGGGGCTGGGGCCACAGTCGGGGTTCTGACTTGGCCAGTGACTTGCAGAGCCCCTCAGAACGCCTGGGTCTTTGCAACTACACTGGAAGAAGCAAGAGCTGATGTCTTCCAGGAACAAGGCCTCGGAGGCTGGGGCACTGCCTGCTTGTGCAGAAGCTCAGAAGATTCCCAGAACCCTCCATGGCAGACAGAAGCCCCTCTGGACTGGCAGTGGTCAAGCTGGCCAGAGTGTGGGGTGGGGCAGCTGGACTGGAGGGGACGAGGGGAAGAGTCTTGTGACCAAAGAGTCTAAGGAAAACAGCTGAGTCGACACGGAGACATTGGGCTGCCCTTGTTTGCCTCAGTTTCTCCATCTGCCAACACAGGTTAGGCAGTGTTAGCAAGTGGTCATTTTTGTCATCTTTGGAAAGATTCAGTGTGTGCTTTCCAGTGGGGCTAGGGCTGGGGACAGAGAGTTCTGGGCTCACCCTGGAAACCAAGACAAGAGGAAGGCCTCTAGCTACAGCAAGGGAGGTTGGTGGCAGATACAAAGAGGGACTTTCCAGGTAACTAAATGAGGCATCCAGACCAGGGTCTATAAATCCCAATTTCCTCATTCCTAAAGTAGGAATGAAAATGGCATCCACATCCTCAGATTGTCGTGGGGATTAAATGATGTAATACATATACAATACTTGCAACAGTGCCTGCCTCCGCACGTGGCAGGTTTACCTTGATGAGCATATTAATAAACACTGCCATTATTAGTAGTATTGCCTGGGGGAGGGGGAAGGGATCAAAAGGTGATGTAATGAATGCACACCCTTAGAGCAGCATGACCCCTACAACGAGAGCCCTAGAATGTTTGCAGTTGGTTTTTGTTGTTGTTTGTTTCTTTTCTTCTTGGGAGACCCCAGAGGAGCAAGAGCTCTTACAATCCTGCATCCCCCAGGGCACATCTGCCCAAGCCAGGATACGAGGTGGCCAGCTCCGGGGACTGTGGTGAGAACAGGGGAACCATACTGGTTCTGTAGCCCCAGGGGGGTTCTGTGGCCACCTACAAAACTCTAGCAGAGCCAGCCTCACCCCAGGCCAGCCCTCCCAGAGACCCCAGGCCCTAGACACGGCTGGAGGCCCAGGGTCACGAGGCCTGCGCAGCCAGCCCACCTGGATGGAGTAGGTTGTATTGTAGCCGCTGTAGAGGTTTTGGACTGCGACATCGGAGCCATTCACAGTGCACAGGCTGTAGGGATCGCCCATACGCTGCAGCTTGTCCTGTGTCCAGAAAGGTTGCTCAAGGTGACTGCTGGTCACCCCTGGAGCCCCCCCCCCCCCAGTCCCTCCCATTCAGCGCTGGGAAACTGGGCACGCAGAAAGGGAAGGAGCTGTAGTTCCCAGGAGTCGCCAGAGGGGGCGCCCAGGGGCGCTGGACTGATCCAGGGGCTGACAGTATACTCAGGTGGCACTGGGGGCCTTGAATAAAAATAAGGGAGCGAGCCGGGCGTGGTGGCCCACGCTTGTAATCCCAGCATTCAGGAGGCTGAGACCGGAGGATCCGGGTTCTCGGCCAGCCTCAGCTACCTAGTGAGGCACTCCGCAACTTAGTGAGACCCGATTTCAAAATAAAGAATAAAAAATAGGGCTGGGGGTGTAGCTCAGAGGTAGAATGCCCCTGAGTTCAATCCCTGGTACCGAAAATAAATAAATAAATAAATAAATAAATAAATAAATAAATAAATAAATAAATAAATAAATATAAAAATAAGGGAGCGGAGCTGGGAGTGGTGGCGGAAGCCTGTAATCTCAGTACTTGGGAGACTGGGACAGGAGGATCGCAGGTTCAAGGTCAGTCTCAGCGACTTAGGGAGGCCCTCAGCAACTTAAGCGACTTAATGAGACCCTGTTTCAAAATAATAAAAAATTTAAAAAGGGCTGTGGTATAGCTCGGAGATAGAATGCCCCTGGGTTCAATCACCAGTACTAAAAAAAAAATAAGGGAGTAATGGAGGCACCGGGGAGGGGGGAGGTCTCTGCGTAACTTTTTTCTGCAGAGGGGGAAAGGAAGCCAATAAGTTTTGGAACCTCTGTGCAGCAGGGCTGCCCTGATGGGGCTTCCCCCAGGACAGGGGGGGAGGATTGGGGATGGGAGCCTGAATCCCTTCCTCTCGGTCCAGGGAAGACCATCCCTGAACAGCTGGGCCTCCACCCTCCATACCACGAGGACCCCGATGGACGTCTCTGTCCCCGACATGGCGTAGATGCCCTCCTCTCTGATGAAGGGGTATGTCCTCTGGTCATGCAGCATCAGCCGAGCCCCGGCCGTGGACGCCAGGAAAGGCACGTAGTCCTCCTGGCCTATGTCCAGGACCAACTTCAGACCTGTGGGGACAGTGAGGCGAGGGCTGCCCGGACTCGCTCCCAAGGCCAAGAGGAGACCCAGCCCTGCTTGTCCAAGCGCCTCCAGCAAGGGGTCCTCCAGGCCCGCCCAAGGAGGCAGCCCCAGTTTGCAGAAACCAGACTCCAATTGTTTCCTGCCTTTCTCCACAGCCCCCTGCATGGCCTCTTTGGGCTGTTTCCGGAAATCTCTTTTCTGCACAGCAGGTAGATCTTGGAGGTATGGTGCCATGCTACCTCCCTCCTACACCTCCCTGCCTCTGGGCTCCAGACTCCTGCCTGCTGTTGGGCCCCAGTAGATGCTCTTCTCTTGCTCTTGAATATGCCCCAGACCCTGCTCCTCCTTCAGATTCAGCCCTGGCGCCCCTTCCTCCAGAAGCCTTCCTTACTTCCTCGCCAGGGCTCAGGGTCTTTGTCATACCCTCTCCTCACTCTGGAACTGTCCTTGCCAATACTTGCCTCACTGGTGGGATCCTTTTCCTACTGTTGGTCTTCCTTCCCCTCTCGCAGGTTCCCTCCTGGGGGTCCCAGCGCGGCCGGGGGTGCTTTATTATACATGATCTCAGGAGACGGATACTGTGCTCTTCTATTCCTATTTTACAGATGAGCAAACTGAGGCACAGAGAGGTGACCCCGAGAGGAGGTGGAAGCTGGGGTTCTGACACAGGTGACCGGCACCTTGGAGACTGGTTTCCCCATCGAGGTCGGTGAAGCCCCTGGTGGCCGGCGGCCCCAGTGGTCACTGCATGACAACCTACCTGTCAGTGGCAGGGAGGCCGCAGCCTGAGGGGCGGGAGGAAGGGCTCACTCTCTCCGGGGTCGGGCTCACACCCTCACAGGCCCCAAAGCTGAGCCAGGCTGAGGCCACCAGCGTTTCTCTAGAGGACAGGCTGGGGTGGCAGCCTCCAAGGAAGGGCATCTGTCACCAACCACTGCCCCTTCCTTGCTTCCCGCTACTCCTTCCCCTCTGTCTGTCTGTCTGTCTGGGATTCTCCTCAAGAACTGTATGCGCAGAGGCTGAGGGTGAGTGTCACGTACAAGTTGGGTGATCTCAGGCAAGTTGCTGAGAAACTTCTCAGAACCTCCAGCCTGGGTCAGCCATTACTCACACCTTGTCACTGTGACTCACGAGGCCATCGCTGCGAGATGCTGGGCTGGCATATACTGTTCCCGGAGGGGGAAACTGAGGCTCTGGTAGGTAAGGGGTGGCGCTAACATCCGACCTGGCCACAGGAGCACGGGGTCTTGACTGCAGAGCTGTGCTGCTTCCAAATCCTTACTTTGGTCAGCAAATGGGAACGCCAGCCCCGTCCTAGGAATGCTGGGAAAGCCCTGGCCGGCCTCTCCGGGGTCCAACCCTGAGTCCCGCCCCAGCTGCCCTGGCCTTTGAGTCCCGGGCGGTGGAGCACTAACAGCCTCAGGCTCTGGCCCCTGGAGGAACCAAGACTCACCAAACTCAGTCCCAGGGTTGGCGGTGGGGAGCGCCTTCTCCATCATGCCCCAGTTGAAGATGTAGCAGTTTCCATAAAAAGGGTAGAAGATGGCCGTGAAGTTCCTACAAGAAACGCTATTGGCAGGAGGGCTCCCTGCCCCCCCCCCCCCCCACGCACGGTGCGCCCCAGCCGATGCTCACCTCCCATCAATGAGAAAAGGAGGCAATCTACAGGTGAAAAGAAACTCAAAAGACTCGAGTTAGGCCTGGAATCTCACTACTTAGGAGACTGAGATAGGAGGATTGCAGGTTTGAGGCCAGCCTTAGCAACTTAGCGAGACCCTCAGCGACTTAGCGAGACTCTGTTTCAAAATAAAAAAGGGTTGGGGGTGTTGTTCAGAGGTAGAATGCCCGGGGTTCAATCCCCAGTACCAAATAAGTAAGTAAGTAAGTAAGTAAATAAATAAATAAAGACTTCAGTTAAAAATCACAATGTGTGAGAAAAACAAATACCACATGTCCTCACTCGTGTGTGGAAGCTAAAATCATTGATTTCACAGAAGAGCAGAGAGTAGAATAGCTTTCGCTGGAGGCTGGGAGGGCAGCAGGAAGGGGGACAGAGCAGGGTGGATAGCCAATACCAAATATAGTCACAGAGAAGAATATGTTCTCACCAGGGTGACCAGCGCTCAGGACAATTTATCATATATTTTATTTTTAAAAATTAGGAGTTTGGAGATTCTCAACAAAGAAATGATAAATGTTTAAGGACAGGGAAATGCTAATTATTCTGATTTGATCATTACACATTGTATATATGTATGGAATTGTCGCACTGTAGCCCATAAATATGTAAATTATCTGCCAATTTTTTTTATGTCTAAAGGATTAATTGGTAAACAATGACAGCGTGTGGACTTTAATTGAATCTGGATCCCAACAAAACAAACAAGTTGGACATTTGTGAGGGTGAGCTCGACTGGAGAGTGGATGTTATTAAAGAATTATAGCGCTGGGCATGGTGGCTTGGGAGTACTTGGGAGGCTGAGACAGGAGGATCGAAGGTTCATGGCCAGCCTCAGCAACTTACTGAGCGAGACCCTCTGCAACTTAGTGAGACCCTGTTTCAAAATAAAAAATGCAGTGTAGCTCAGAGGGCTGGGGTGTAGCTCAGAGGTAGAATACCCCTGGGTTCGATCTCCAGTACAGCAGGTGTCTGTAATCCCAGGACTTGGGAGGCTGACACAGGAGGAGCATAGGTTGGAGGCCAACCTCCAAAACTTAGTGAGACCCTGTTTCAGAATAGGAGAAGGGCTGAGGGTGTAACTCAGAGGTAGAATGCCCCTGGGTTCCATCTCAAGTAACACACACACACACACACACACACACACACACACACACACACGCTCACAGCTGAAGACTGTTGGCTGGCTGTGGAACAGCCCTGGAGGAGACCCACAGCCGCTCCATCTGGTGGAGATGCCGCAGGAGTTCATGCACCGCCGTTCTGCTAATGCGCATGTTCTCAGGTGTTGGTAATAAATAGCTTTAGAAAATACCCTTCTCTGCTTTATATTGCTCTTTTATATTATTTAAAGACAAAATCGAATGGGGAAAAGTGCATCAAATAATGCAAAGAAAAAAAATTGACTGATATGCAGAGTTGTCTTTTAAGCCTTAAATTCTGCCACGGACATTTATTGAGCAACCTTTAATGGACCAGGGCCAGGCTGCTTGTTTCTGTATCTAGTATCTCAGTTCAGCCTCGAAATGATCCCCATAAAGTCAGGTGTTATTTTCCCCAATTTTTAGATAAGGAAGTCATTTCTTTTATCTTTCATCTCAGCCTCTGGGCAAGCAGAGTGAGGTGGGGCCAGCGCAAGCTGAGACATCGGATCTGGGAGCTGCCCCGGGCACTGCCACCCCCTTCCTCCCCATGGATTCCAGCTGCTTTCTCTGCCTCTGAGCTTTGGTCTCCCCAACAGTGAGAGGTGAATGAGGAAGAGGCCCCATTTCCTTATCCAAACAGCACCTGGCTGTGCATTGAGGAGAATGAGGCAGGGCGGCCCTTCCAAGATGGCAGCGTGGCGCAGGACACGGGGTGGCATCTTGTCCATTCTGTCCTTCCCAAATGGGACTCTAACTCATCCGCCCCGCTCTGTCTCTAAGTCTCTCGTCTTGGTCCAAGCCCCCTGCACCTCACGCCCGACCCATACAGAAGTGTCCATCTGCATGCTTGCTCCCCTTACCATGCTCCTGGGGTGCAGCAGTCAGGGCCAAGTTTGACATCTGTCAATCAGAGAACCCACACCCCTTCCCAGAACCCTCCAAGGCTCCTGGCTGTTGGCAAAATAAAATGCAAACTCCTTGCCTTCCCGGGCTCCAGCAACACTCCAGATGTTTCCACACCAAAGCCCTTTGCCCTTGCTTTCCCTTGTGCCTGGAATAGTCCCTAACCAGCTCTTTTTTTTGGGCGGGGAGGCAGTGCTGGAGATTAAACCTAGGGGCATTCTACCTCTGAGCTACACCCCCAGCCCTATTTTATTTTTTATTTGGAAACGGGGTCTAAGTTGCTGAGAGTCTCGCTCAGTTGCTGAGGCTGGCCTCCAATCTGCGATCCTCTTGTCTCAGCCTTCCAAGCACTGGAATTACAGGTGTGCACCACCACACCCGGCTTCTAACCAGCTCTTCAAATAACTGTCTTCCCATCCTTCCAGTGTCACCTGCGGAGACCCCGGCGGCCCCTCAGCTCCCATGCAAAATGACAGACTTTATTAGTTACTAGCACTTCAGCTATGATAGTAGCAATAGCTTCCTCTCATTCCCACCTCCTTATTACTCTCCTTATTCTCGCATGCATCGGCGTGTGACGCCATCTTGAATGACTTGCCCAGCATCTTCCTCCTGGTTACACTTGCAGCCCAGGGAGGATGCAAGGCTCATGTCTGGAGCAGGAGGACAGCTCAGAGGCCAAGAGCACACGCCCCCCACGCTGCCTGGCTCTGCCATTTACTAGCTGGTGACCTTGGGGATGTCACTTCATCGCTCAGTGCCTCAGTTTCCCCTTCTGTTATGCCATCCCCAATCCTGATGACACTGAGGTGAAGGAGGGCTAGGTGCCCAGCGTACCGTGACACCAGAGAGGTCGTGGCTGTCACCATTCACCTCTCTCTGCCCAGGGCCTGGCACACAGTACAGACACTCAGTAAATATTTGTTGAATAAATTGCAATATGTGATAAGGCTAGGGACAGAGATAAGCACAGAGGAGTGACACCACGTCCCCGTTGGGGAGGGAGCGGGTCAGGGGAGGTTTCGGGGATGAGGCGAAGCCTGAGCGGAGACCCTAAGGATGCATAAGAGGTCGTGAAGCCGAGCGGGCGAGAGGGGGAGGGATGGCAGGTAGGGGCGCGCGCAGGCAGAGGCCTGGGGGGAAGAGAGCGCTGTGGGCCGCCACCTGCAGTGCGAAGCTTCGTGGGGCCAGGGCTGTGGCCACAGGGGAAAGAAGAGAGCAGGGCAAACCAGCTGAAGCCAGGCACTGCGCTGAAGGGAGGGACCTCGCCCCGGGCTGCAGGGACACAGTGTTCCCGAGAGAAGGTCTCCAGCATGAGCCAGAGGCTGCTAGGGTGTGGCCAGGTCCCCTCCCGCTAGGGCCGCCCTCCAGGTCTTGTCGGCCGTCAGTCTGTCCATGCCAACTATTTGCTTGTAATATGCTCTCTACCCAAGAGAGGCTGCTCCCAGCACGGGCCACCTCTGCTTCTAGAGACAGGTTTCCCTCTAAAACCCTCGGCTGGGATAAGGGCCAGGCATGCAGACCCAGGCCAGCGGGGCTCCAGGAAAGACTGGGAGAGAGGCGGCTACGCTGGTGTGTGCCGTGCAGTCCCAGCTACCTGGAAGGCTGAGGCGAGGTGATCACTGGAGCCCAAGAGTTCCTAGCGAGCCTGGGCAATGTAGCCAGACCCCGACTGAAAAGAAGAAAAAAAAAAGCAAATGGGGCATCCTGGCAGGAAGCAGTATAACAGTATTGGTACTGTGTGGTTGTAAGTAGAGAAAGTTTCCCAGAGTGGCAGGTAACTCCTTGAAGCAATAGTAGTAATAGTAGTAATAGTAATAGTAGTTAGTATGGCTTATCGATGTCCAGATTTTGGTTTCTAAATACCATTTTCAAAAAAAGGAACCGGGGTGCCTTGGAGAAAAGGCTGATTCCAGGGATGCGGGAGGTTACTGGAGAAGCCCCCAACGGCCACAGTTGGAAGAATTTAAGCAAGAAAATAAGTGAAGTAGCATTGAATGACAACCTAAATATCCAGGAGGCTCTACTGGTACACGTAAATCTTTGAATATATCAGTGGAGGAGAAAAAGCAAATCTTCCCTATAGAGAAATTCCACATCACATACGTTCCTCTCTCCGGTGAGACTGGGGCTCAACACCCCTTCCCTCCCTGTCCAACCTGCCCTCTCAACCTCCGAATGAAGTTGGACTTGGTGACTCATCCAGAAAAGTACAGCGCCCGCCCGGGGAGGGGAAAGTGGATACTTTAATGGAGAAGCTGGGCAAACACTGCATTGCCCAAGTGAGGAAGTTTCAGATCACGGGAGATGTACCCGGCCCTGATGTACCCGGCCCTGGGGTGCCTCTGCTGTGATGTCAGCTCACCCTGGGCTTTCTCCCCTAAACCCATCACCCTGGTTGAGAGAAACAGGTACACCCAGATCAAGGACTTCTTTTTTTTTTTGGTGCTGGGGATTCAACCCAGGGATATTCTATCTCCAAGTTATACTCCCAGCCCTATTTTATTATTATTATTTTTATTTTGAAAAAGAGCCTCGCTAAATTGCTGAAGCTGGCCTCGAACCTGCGATCCTCCTGTCTCAGCCTCCCAAGTATTAGAATGATGGGTGTGCACCACCATGCCCGGCTTGAAGCAAGAACTTTCTAGAAAACACCCGGCCAGCACTCCAAAGTTGTCACAGTCATGCAAGAGAAGGAAGTCTGAGCAGTTGTCCTAGAGATTAGGGAGACATGGCGGCCAAGTGCAGCACGGTCACTGGGAAAGATCTGAATAGAGTGATTCATTTCCTTCACAGTCGCGTGCCAGGGCTGCTTTTAGCTCTAGAAAGTCACCATAGGGGGGAAAGATGGTAGCGACAGAGGAAGCTGAGGGAGGGACTTAGGGCACTCTGCACTGTCTTTGTGACTTGCCTGTAAATAAATCTGTAATAATTTCACAACAAACAGCGCAGTTACAAGATGTTCCTATGACGCTTCCTGCGTGCCAGGCTCTGCTCTAAGTACTCACGTAGTAGGTTAACTCATATTAGTCCCCACAATGGTGCTATGGGGAGATCAAAGCACAGAGAAGCAAAGCAGGATGCCCCTGACACACAGAACTGGCGTTCAAACCCAGACAGCCTGCTGACAGGGTCCAAACGCGGCTCCTCCTTTCCTCCCACTGCGGCTCTCATTTCTTGAGCATCTACTATGTCCGAGAGGGAGGGGGTGGCGTCGGGGAGCAGTGCTTAGGCCCAGGCCCCGGTTTGTCACCGTGGGAGGCAGAAAGACAGGGTCCTGGGCTGTGTTCCAGGCCGACACAGGAAGGCTGTGGGAGGGAGGGACAGCTCAGAGAGGTTGGCAGAGGTATCTGAGCCACGGTGGCCGGGTGGCGCCTTTCAATCAACGCATGGCTCGGGAGAGGGAGGCAAGATGGCGGCCCTGGGCTGCTGATCAGTAGCCCACAGGTGTAGGATGGGCCTGGCCCCGGCCACCGGCTCCACTACTCTCCAGCCGTGTGACCTCAGAGATGGTACTTAACCTCCCTGGGCCTCAATCCCGTCGTCTATAAAATGGGGGCGGGAGATACCTGTACCTTTCTCCTGGGCTCCTTGCCAGGGGTAAAGTCATTTTGTACCCGAGGAGAGCTTAGAATTGTGCCTGGCCCATGAGACAGGTCCAGGAAATGTGGCCCTTGTTATTGAATTTCAATTGCTTGCCAAATGTGGGCTTAGAAGTAGTACAAACTAGTTGAAGTCTAGCCTGCAACCAGCCAGCTGAGCAGCGCTCACAAGGCAAGACAGACGGGTACGATCCATCAGGGGGCGCCATCTTGTTCTTCGACTGTGGGGTTGCCTTTTTCCTAATTTGTGTGTGTGTGCGCGTGTAATTGGGGATTGAACTCAGGGGCATTCTACCTCTGAGCTACACCCCCAGCCCTATTTTATTTTTCATTTTGAAACAGGGTCTCACTAGGTTTCTGAGAGTCTCACTATACTCCTAAGGCTGGCTTCGAACCTGTGATCCTTCTGTCTCAGCCTCCCAAGTACTAGAATTACTGCCACCACTCCCAGCTCCCTTTTCTCTAATTCTCGCAGTGAGTCCTCTGTGATGCTCTGCTCTGCTTGATGGACTTTGAATTCCTTGACATCAGGTGCAAAATATCTGCCTTCGTGTGCTTGTGCATTTGGGGGGACAGAGAGGCCAGGGCCTGCAGCAGGTTTGCTATCCGGGTCCTGAGGGTTCAGGAATTGGGAGAGGTGGGCAGAGGTGACAGTCCCTGCAAAGATGAGCCTGGAAGCCCATCACTTGTCTAAAGCAGCAAGACTCACCAACAGGCCCCTTGGACCAGAGGACTGAAGTGTGAGAATTTAAAACTGCAGACTAGGAGGACAATGGTAAATCCTCCCGAGCCCAGCCTCCCTGCCTCCAGTCCTGCCGCCGACCCAGCACAGCCTGCAAAGATGGGACTGAGCTTGGCACTTAGGCCCAGGGCCAGAATATCCCCAGACGACACTCTTGCATAACCTGGTGAACCTACCTGTTTACTCTTCACAGTAACTCTAGGAGGTTCGGAAAGCGACCGTCCTTGTTTTAGAGAACACCGCGGAGACCTCCAGCTGCTGGGCATTGGAGCCTGCAGTTCACAGGGACCCCTTCTCCACCCTTTCGACTGGGAAGCTGGGAGACCCTCCCCTGGGGTGTCCCACAGCCAATGACAGGCTGAGGGAGACATTTCAGAAGGCCACGCCCCTCTTCCTAGGGAGGACAGCGAGGAGGCGCAATTGGTGCTCCAGATCCTACCGCGGGTCTGGTGGAGCCTGCACTTCCCACATCCCGCTCGGCTTTCTGGGCCCTCTTTGCACCCTTTTCCTAAAGCGATTTCCTCCGGGCCTCCTAGGTCTTCTCTGGAAACCCAACCCCGACACTGAGGCGCGGACACTGCGGCCGGTGGGCGGGGCTCTCACCGGTGGCTGCAGGGCTCCGCCCCGAACAGGCAGGCCAGGATCATCTGCTGGGCCGGGAAGCCCATCTCCACCAGCTCCTGGCGTGGCACCTGGGAGAAAATGTTGGTGGCCTGCAGGATGTACCACTCGCTCACGGCCTGGGTGGCGCTGGTGAAGTTCCGGAAGGTGCACACGGTCCCGTTGAGGCTGCACTGTGGGTCAAGAGGGGCGCGGGGCGCGGGTGGGTGCGGGGCTCTAGACTCCAGGGACCCAGCAGCACCGGGACGGCTGCCCATGGCGTGGAAACACCCTCGTCCACGTTTATGTGTGCTGGGGAGGCCACCGCACACTTGGCTGGGCCGCCGGGCACAGGGACGTCCACAGGTAGCCAGCAGCCCCGCGGCTGCATCTCCTGTCCTGCAGGGGTCCCTCCCCCCCCAGCCCTTATATCTAGATTCCCACGAGTGCCCTCCACCTGTGTCTTCATTGGCCGCACACCCGTGAGTGTACACACACACACACACACACACACACACACACACACACACACCTGACTCCTGAGAGCCCGTGCGGCCACCAGGGACAGGCTGGCTTCTCAGATGAGGACATAGGCGCGGGTAACCAGGGCATTGCACCAAAAAGCAGTAGATGGTGGTGACAGCTGTCACAGAGGTGGGGCCCGGCCATTTGCTCGTTCTCCTGGGGAATTGCGGGGAAGTCACGAACATGCCAGGGAGCAAGGGAGGCCCCGGCATCTCCTCTGGGGACTGCGCAGC
>PVLC010020281.1:0-29460 GCA_004027655.1 Graphiurus murinus | reverse complement strand
GCACTGAGTAAGGGAAGGAGGAGTGAAGTAGATTTGGCACAAAATTACTTTTGACACATGCCGTGTGTTATTTACCAGAAAATTCTACCACATGCATTAATGTGACAGGCATAGTCACTTGCTTAACTGAAGCCAACTGCTCAGTTCATATAGGGAAATCTGGTTCAATATTTCCAGGTGTATGTGGAGGGAGGAGGACAGTAGGAAGTTCATATAGCTTCCTCCTGAAGAAGAGCAAAAGTTATCTGAATAGAACTCAGAAAGGGAGGAGACAGGAGGCCAGAGGTTGAGCTCAAGGTTCTCAAGAGTGTGAATCCAAATATTAGTAGGCTACAGATCACTCTTGCAAGCTTGGACAATGGTTTATTTCTTAGCAACCTCTTGTCACTAGTCTGGGTCTTTTAGTTCTGCCTATAAAACAAGAGAATATCTTATTCAGCTGTATTTACCTAAAAAAAAAATGAGTGATGTTAAAATAAGAACACAAAGAAAGAAAACTGCTTTGAGACTTCAGGAAGAAAAAATGACATTAAATAAAACCTAATGTGTAATTATTTTGTAATTTCTAAGAAAGACTCTCCTCAATATCTTGTTCACTTCATATGGACTCATCAGCTTTGTGGTTTTTCATAGGGAAGAGTCTTTTTTTTTTCCTCTCCTCACCTTGTGATGCCTCTGAAAATGGCCTTGCTGTCCCAGGGGGACGAAATCGATTTGATTCTCTGCCTTTTCCCACAGACTCATGTCTCCCCTGGGACATCTTACTATATGAACAAAATATGGAACAAGCCTACAGATTTTACAGTGACAGAGCCAAAGGCTTTTCTGTTGCCATTCTTTTAACCCATGGGGAAATATCAGAATGGGAATTGATCTTGGCAAAGAGAGACTCCACAGAGATGGTTGGGTTTAATAAATCCCTGCTATAAAAGACTCATATTTAAGTTCCACCAAGTCTCAAAGCTCATTCCGCCAAGCCTATCTAATCTTTTGCTTCCTCAGTTACAAATTAGATTTCCCTTTGTCACTATTTCTTTGGAGTCTATTTCGAATGAGATAGAAGATGATGGCCTTCCATCAACCCATTCCCTGTATTATTGAAAGCTGAGTTCCTTAGGTTAATTACATTGATATATGTTCCAGAGAAAGTAATGGTTTGCTAGTGAATATTACTTAACCTAGGTGATGCTACCTTTAGAGGATTGTGGAAGTTCTATCATTCATAGCTATTCTTCCCAGACTGCTTAAGAGAATTCATGTTACTCATGGGGTTCAAAGAAGAAGAGATACAAAAATACATTAAGCAGCCCTTTTGGCAAATGGATTCAAAGGTAGTTGCTTCTAATACAGTACAATTGATTAATAGTTCTGAAAATAATTGGCTAGAAATTATATACATATAAAATGTATATATATACACATATGTGTACAAAATGATATATGAATATACATTGTGCACTACGTATATCTTAACAATATTATTTGTATGTATTAGGCATTATATATTAAATATATATACATTTAATATTTATATATTAAATATATATACATAAATATTCATGAATCTGTAAGCACATACAAATTTAAGATTACTATCATGACCAAGCACCCTTTGACAAACTTATCATTGTTTTTCACAACTTTTAAAAGACTGGTTTGGACTAGGTGAACTTTTAGTTCTTAAATTCAATGATAAATAACTTCATGGCATTACATTGTTATATGATGATTATGTACATTTCTAAACAAATAAATTTTTAGGATACTGAACATCACAGCAACTCCATCACAAATGATTTCTCTGGGACCTTAAACACAACAAAGCAGGCTGATTTGAATGGAGTTTATGCCCTCTCCCACTGCTCCTTGTTTGTTCTGCATTTCTGTAATTGGGCATGTACATTACCTGGTGGACTATGATTTAACAGAGGGACAGAATCCAGTCTTCTTCATTTGCAAAGCCAAAAGGGGGAACTTGCACATCGTTGGGATTCAACAAAACCTAGATGGCCAAATTGTTAAGTGACTTAGTAGAGTTCTCAATCATCATTACTTTAGCTTTTATGAATAGCATAATCACTGAACCACTTCAAACACCCACACATACCAATACTGCTCAGTGCAAACAGTGCTTTGCTTATCCAGTGTGTTAACGCTGAGCTACATGGGGCAGCAGCCCCCATCACCTCAAATAGCTATTGGAATGGATTTATATTTATGGCATTTGATTTACTAACAATACACCTGAGGCTGTAGGCCTTGTACACATGCATAATTCATGCACATCCAGCATTTTAAACTCTACCCAGGGTTTACTTTGAAAAGTCACATTGATTTTGATTTAAAACCCTAAAGAATAAGCAGAACCGAGCTGCTAGGTTGTTTTTATTAATAATATTTCATTCTTAACAGTGGATAAGATGGTAATGATGACAAAGCCTTTGCTAAGCTCATGTTCACAGAATGAATAAAGGCTTTTCGGAGAGTTTTGTTCTAAGAGTAATCCATCGAGTTGGAGATTGAGCCAGATGTGCTATTTGAATTTCTTTATAATTCAGAAATAAATAAATGTTTTCTAAAAGGATCAACAACTTACCCTCACTCACTAATTTAGAAAATTCCATCCTACTGACCAGCCTGACACTTTCAGTGAGTACTTAACACAACATGTTGAATAAAATTTTATTATTATCTGCAGGCAGCAGTATTGGAAGGCAGAGAGGTCAAGAACACAATGCTTCCTCCTTTGATCCACCAGATTGTTCTTTCAGAAATTGGAATGTAGATAACATGCTGTCAATGCTATCAGTGTGTTCTGTTCTTGCTTTAGAAATATTCAAAAATGAAAAAAAACAAAACAAAAACAGGCCTAGGGTAGGAAGAAGAGACTGCTCTCAGCATTGTCTGAATCTGTCTTTGTTCTTGCCTGCATTTTTCTTCTCTCTGATGACCTCTAAGACCCATTTCAGCCCCATCGTTGTTGTCTTGTTAGCTCCCAATCTGAAGCAGCACAAGAATGGACAAGTCACTTATTGGAAGAGAATCTCAGGGCGATGATTTTTCAAGTGAGGTGAAGGTAAGTAGTTGATTCACAGGCTGGGCTGTGAGGAAAAGCTTGCCACAGAGCTTACCTTAGGGTAGTTGCTCAAAGAAATACTCTCAAGCACTCTGTTCAGCTGGAAGGTATGCTGCATTCTACGTGGGTTGCTGTGGGGAATCACACTTTTTGGGACCAAAAGAAAATTTATAAATATTCCAAACATTATTAAATACGGACTGTTTTTTAGTCTTATTGGTAATGATATATATGCAGGTAGTTTTTATGCTCCAAGTTCACAGAATACTATCTTCGGTGATTCTATCATTAAAAAAAAGAAAGAAAGAAAGAAAAAAGGAAGGAAGGGAGGGAAGTAAAGGGGAAGTTTTTATTTCAATTTCCATCTATAGGGTGTTCTACCTCTGAGCTACATCCCCAATCCCTTTCCACTTTGTTTTGAGTCTTCCCAAATTGTTGAGACTGGTTGCTAAGCTGCAATCCTCCTGTTTTGGCCTCCCACATCCTGGGATTACAGGCATGCACCATCACATCTAGTTACTTCTCCAACACTCTTGAGCATAGTCATGTCTACTAGAGTGTTCTGACAACATTTTAACTCTTCCCATCCTGAATCAACCTCCTTTTCTTCCTTCCCATGCTTGCTTCTCCCTCTGAGTTTGAGTCACACTCAAGAGCACTTCCATCCAATCAGTTGCACAAGATTGAATTAGAAGGACCATTCCTGGCAAGTTCTTCTCTTCAGGTACCAATGTCCCACACACACTATTCTGTCTCAGTTGTATTAGTTACTCTAATATTATACTGGCACTGTGCACTGGCTCATTTTCCATAGTCCTTCCAGAGGGAGCATTTACACTAAGGCCTTTGCCCAAAATCTCTGAAGGACTTCTTACTATTCTTGAAATAAGAAAGGCAACTTCTAACACTGCCCACACAGCCTTGCATGGTTTGGCTTCAGCCATGCTCTTCCTATTCATCTTGGGTTCCTATCTTCTATTCTCAGGCTCAGGCTCAACACATGACTGCTTCTTTACCTCCACTTTCTCTCCCTAACTTTGCTTGGTCAATTTCCACCATTTTCTTATGTCAACTCCAATGCCATCTCCTTAGAGAAGCCTTCCTTGAGCTCTGAAATTAGACTAGATGTGCCTATCCCATTCTCTCATGGCTTCTGGTGGAATAACATATCACAGTTAACACTGTGCATGGCCGGTCAATCAATAGCTTCTTCCACAGGAAAGTCATCTTTTTTTTTTTTTTTGGGTACGGGGGATTGAACCCAGGGGCATTTTACCTCAGAGCTACACCCCTAGCCCTATTTTTTATTCTGTATTTTTTGATACTAAGTTGCAGAGGGCCTCACTAAGTAGCTGAGGCTATTTTTGAACCTCCAATAGACCTATCTCAGCCTCCCGAGTACTGGGATTATAAGCCTGCACCTGATCCTCACTTAATAAATACCCATTGAATTAATTTAAAGAAGTTCTAGGCCAATCAGTTAATTCATTATATATTTAGAGTGAAAATGTTTGTTTCTGTAGATAATTCTGAATTATAGGGACCATGTTTGCTAATAAACACTTCTCGCATGTAAAAGATCTTATCCCTATTAGCACACTTTTAAATATTTTAAGAAAATGGATGTCTCTTCCACTTCACAAGAGATTTTCATCAAAATAGTCAAGCCAGAAGCTCAATTTGGATAGGGCCAAAATGAATTTATAACCTTAGTTTTTCTTTAATGGTATAAAAATATAGAATTCTTCGTAAATATAAAATTTATAAGCATACCTTTGCAGTCCTTTTCTCTTTCCAAAGGGTGAGTGGATCTAGGGCCCGTGATGTTCTTGGAAGTAGCTACAAGAACTGGAGGCAAGAGGATGGTGAAAATATGGAGCAATTGTCAAATGCTTGTAATGTTCTGGGGTAAAAAAAGGAAGTAGTTTTATTTTGCTGAAAGGTAAGTCTAGGATGAATGAGTAGAAATTAAACAAATCTATGATTCAATACAATTAACAAAGAATTTCTTAACATCATGTAATGAATGCTTAGCAGTGAAATGGGCCATTTTCCTGAGTTAGGAAACCATAAAATCAGAGATGCTGTAGAAGAAATGTCCTCATAGGTCTCCCAGCTGTTCCTTTCTGGTTCGATTTTATACAACTAAACAGCTATTTAGAGCTCTGTTTGATAACTGAAAGGTTGTCCCACAATAAATCCAAATTTGCTGGAAGTACTCTGCTTAATTGATTAAGTTCAGTTTAGTATAAATTGAGTCCACAGTGGTGGAGAAAGTAACTTTTGAAAGTATTTTTAAAAACCCAAACAATATACAAGTTATAAAAACTATAAAGAACCTTTTTCCAGTTCAATTTAAGATATACTAGTATATAGTAAAATGCATGACATTTTAGACAAACTGGCTATTTATGATTAATTGCTAATATTGCAGACAGGCACTGCATTTCCTATCTAGTTATTTTGCCAATATTTGATTACAATGAGGCAATTTATAGACAGGTCAGCTTGTTGTTTTTAATGAGCTGGATGTGCTTTCTAATGGAATTGCTAAATTGTAGCTAGGAGACTTATTATTGCATGATTTAATCTTTTCATTTTTTTTTTCATCAGAGAGAAGAGACTTGAATTGACTTTAGGTTGAGTAGTGGATTATAATTGTTAATTTTTTTAGGAATTATCCTCTATCATCTCTATCATTGACTTAATTTAACTTTTATCAGATATTTAGCCTGTGTATGATATAAAAGATCTTTATTTTCTATTTTTATCATCAAATAAAAATTATTCAAATATTTTGAGTTATATTAATGGTCCTTATTACAAATGCCTTAACATTTTAGTTTGTAGTAGAATTTAGTTTTAATCTCAGTATTAAAAGCCATCACATTTAAGATTTTCTTTATGTCATGCAATTCTCTTCTGAGTTCCAAACTATATTCTTTTTTATTTATTTATTAATTGGTGCATTGTAATCATACATCTTTGTTAGGTACAAACTCATAAAGGTATACATGCACACATTTCTCATTTAACCCCTTCCCCAATTCCCACCCCACTCTCTCGCCCTCCCTCCTTCTCAAGTTCAGTTTAGTGATTGACTTTCATATATTTGTGAAAGTACATCATGTGCATTAGGGTGTCCCCCACCCCCGTCCATCATCTTCAGTTAAGTCAACTTCTTTGCTTATCAAGGGTTTCTCCTTTTTCATCTGGAGTCCCTCTTATGCCCCATTTTCTCCCTAGCATCCCCATAGTAGGGAGAACATATCTTTTTTACTTTTTGTGACTGACTAATCTCACTTAACATAATGTTTTCCAGTTGCATCCATTTCCCTGCAAATAACATGATTTTATTCTTTTTTATGGCTGAGTAAAAAATTTCACAGTTAAGAAAACAAATAACCCAATCAAAAAATGGGCAAAGGATCTAAATAGACACCCCACAAAACAAATGGCCAATAAATGTATGAGGAAATGTTCTACATCATTAGCAATCAGATGCAAATCAAAACTACCACGAGATTTCACCTAACTCCAATCAGAATGGCAATCATATAAAACAAGAACAACAACAAATGCTGGCAAGGGTGTGGAGAAGTGGGAACCCTAATACATTGTTGGTGGGATTGCAAATTAGTGCAACTACTTTGGAAAACAGTACGGAGGACCTTCAGACGAATGGGAATGAACCTACCATTTCAGCAATACCACTTCTGGGTATCTACCCAAAAGGTTGAAAACCAAAATATCAGACTGACGTGTGTGTATCTATGTTTATAGCTGCACAATTCACAATTGCCAAACTATGGAAACAGCCAAGATGTCCATCAGCAGATGAATGGATTCCAAACTATATTCTTGGTATAAAACCCAACCTCAGTTGAATTAAGGATATTCCGCTCTACTTTAGTGTAATGAAATAAATCTTCATGCAGTCTACCTAAAGACCAAAGTAGGGATTTCATATAGTATACTTGGCATGACAAGAAAGTGCTCCTTAACTCAAGGAACTCCATATGTCAATGGGATAAATTCAAGTTTAAGGTGGTTTACAGTGCCTGAAAACTCAGAAAGTGCCAAGTCTTTAGTTTATAGTGGAAGCATCCTCCCCACCTGCTCTCTCCAGTATTCCATGTTATCATTAAAACCTATCTTCCATTACTTAATGTCTGTGCTGCTTGAGTAGATCTAGAGATACCCCAAGGAAGCTCCAATTGTCTGCCCACATAGTCACTCCAGGAGGCCTTAGTCTTAAGGCCTTTGTGCTCACTAACAGCTTCTACAAGCATGCTAAAGAAACGACCCACCTAGAGAATTCTCTGGTTACAGAAACTATTTGAGTATGGTCCTGGTATATCATGTTCAAGGAACCATCAATACATCTCTCTGGACTCCTGTTTCCTAAAGCTCTTGGTCCACCCCATACACTTTTGAGATTATTCAAATCTATGATTCAATAGATTGAATTTTAAAAGCTGTTTATTTCTCCCTAGATGATGAGGATTAAGGATGCTATAAATAGTGCTCCCTTTTCCCCCCATGTATTGCTGGGGAAAGCTATTTTTTAAAATAATTTTTCTTGTTATACTTGTGTTGTATGTTGGAATAACTCACCCTGTTGTATTTTCATATAGTAGTTACCCCTTATAAGCAGAAGATACATTTTAATGCCTGAAACTGAGAATAGTACCAAACTCTATACACATTATATTTCATCCTTACTGTAGATCTCATCAACCTCAGCATATGCATTTTTTCTTCCCATAGTAAGTTAAGAACTTTCACCTTTTTTTACTTTTTTTAAGTTGGATGTCTTGTAATTTTACATCATATTGGGAGACAGAGTGTTAGAAAAAACACTCACACAACTCTTGCTGCCCTCTCCATGGGGTCCCCCCTCTCACCCTGAAAGTCTTTGAGATTGGAATTGGCAACTTTGTATATGTTCATAGCATTATTTCTACGACTGCATTCTTTATTACTTCATCTCTCCATTCCATACCCCCCCTCAGTCACTTCCCTGGAGTCTCTGCTCATCTATCTGATGTTGCCCTTATTTCTGAGTGTCTCTCTAGCTTTCACATATAAGAATCACTTAATGGCTTCTCTTTGGCATATCCAAATTGCCAGCATCATTACAACTTTCTTCAGGGGTCATTATTAAGTAAAATGATGGTTACTTGAATATAACACTGTAATATAGCAACGACTATTCTGATAACCAAGATGGCAGTGAAGTGACTAATGGGTGGGTAGTATATTCTCTGTGGATACACTGAAGAAAGAGGTGATTCACATCCTTGGTGTGGTGTGATGATGAAGTGGAATAGTGTAAGGTTTCATCATGCTATTCAAAATGGTAAAAAATTTAAAATTTATGAATTGTTTATGTCTAAAATTTTATTTAGTAATTTTGAAACTTAGTTGATCTCAGGTCAGTGAAACTATACAAAACAAAAACCTCAGACCAGGGATAAGTATTGTATATTTTTACATGTCTCTTTCATGTGTGCATGCATGCAAATTAGCTATTTATGTTAGGTGTGCTGTTGTGCTTACCTTATGCTTTTATTAGAGTCTAAGTTTCTTTTTTAAATGGGTTGCATCTAATACATCAATCTATCAGCCCCAAAGCCAAAACAAGATTATACATTCTTCAGATTCAATAAACACTAATTGAAATAATTATTTGTTCCTTAGTACACATGTCTCTTTCTTCCGTGCATTAGTCTTACACCACACCATGTTATTGAATGGAGAGCTAGATTCTCTATGTGTCTAGGACCTACATAGAATATAAAGAATTACTGTTGGTCTAGTGTGGCTCATCTGTGAGTGTGTATATGCATATTAGTTAATATATGAAAGTAATATTTTTAAAATTTAAATTAAGCTGGATGTGGTGGCACATGCTTGTAATCCCAGTACTTGGGAGGCTGAGACTGGAGGATCCAGGTTTGTGGCCAGCCTCAGCTACTTAGTGAGGCCCTCCGCAACTTAGTGAGACCCTATTTTAAAATAAAGAATAAAAAATAGGACTGGGGGCGTAACCTTTAGAATGTCTCTGGGTTCAATCCCCACTACCAACAACAAAATAATAATAATAAAATAAATTGATTTCTAGGCTCTCTACATTTTTCTCTCTTCCATTTATGTGACCTCAATTGAATTTTCCAAATCTTAAACATATATGTTAGATTAGAAAAATAGTCCAAAGGTTATAGCATCCTGGGAAAGTGTATAAACATCATTCTAGATTGGCTTAGAGGAATTGGGAACTAGTTTTATTCCTTGCCTAACTGTAGGGACTTTTTCCCCAACAATGAAAGATCTTTGGTCCTACCTCTTATTTCTTATACTCATTACTTTTATGGTATGTTGTGCAAATGTTGTAGGGGCACAAAGGTATGATAACTTTCCTTCCTATCATAAGGATTATGGTCGTCATTTCCTATAACACAACACATTTTAACAAAAGAACAACATAACTTTATTTAATCAAAGTTTCATGTGACATACATCCCTTAAAAGATGAAGACCCAATACACATGAAAAACTCTACGTTTTTTTGCTTAGGTTCAATAAAGAATGAACAACTTTGTAGAAATGTGATTGAACAAAATAGGAATGATTTAATGGTAATAGACTGAAGAAGAAAACCCAGCAAGGCCTTCCTGTCCAGGTTTTTCTTGACCTCTGTGTAGCATTTTTTCCTCCTAGCTATAAGGCTTGAACTCTCTGGAATGAGTTTCTTAGAATCTACTTTTAAGAAATGTAGGTCAGAGAATTTTTTTTGTGACCAGTTCTCACGTAGAAAGGTAGAGGAAGATAAGAGATCAGAGCTACCCCCTTGCTTCTTCTTCTTTTTTTTTTTTGGAGGTACACTGGGGACTCAGGGGCATTCTACCTCCAAGCTACACCTCCAGCCCTAAGCCCTATTAGTATTCTTTATTTTGAAACTGGGTCTCACTAAGTTTCGGAAGTCCTTACTAAGGAGCTGAGTCTGGCCGCAAACCTGGATCCTCCAGTCTCAGCCTCCCAAATAGTGAGATACCTCCTTGCTTCTGAGACCTCCCTAATCTCCTTCAGTTCAGAGTCCTTAGGGTGCTTTCTGAGGGGTCCCCCAAACAGTGTCTAAGGGTGTACATAGGTAGAGTGTATGCAACTATTGGGAGAGATAGTCCACAAGAAGCTAGATGGAGCCCTCAGAACCATTAGTACTGATTGTCAAAACTGATGGTAACCACTTGTTTGGAGTAGCTTTGGAGAGCTCTGGACTAGAATGGGAAGGGCAGATGGTGCAACCCTTGAGCACAGGCAAAGACAGGTACTTACGTGCATCAACACAAAGGCTGCCGAGCATGGTGATTCAGCTGCATGGGCAGGGATACTAGCTCTTGTACAGTCCCTCTAATGACCTAACCCTCTCTAGGAAACAGCCCAGCCTCCTACTTACCTGTTCTTCCACATTACCTTTGCAATTTCCTCCTCATCCAATGAAATCCTTCATGTCCCTCACTGCATGCCCCTCATCCACCCAGATCTTCTTTTAACTGGCACATTCTTTTGGAAAAAAAACACAAGGAAGATTTATATATATATATATATATATCTATATATATATATATATATATATATATATCTTTCTAGATAACTAGGAGGAAAGGGGAAAATCTAATTGAGTAAATATCTCAAACATATGACCTTGCCACACAACACTAGAATATACATTTTCCCAGAGCACACATTATTCTTTACTAATTAAATATTTTGTAGTATATTTGGAGGTATAGAGTGCATGCCTAGAAATCTGAGGCCCTTCCTATACCCCACAAAATATTTGTGATCAGAAAGGAGTACTCATAGACCTATTGCATGTCATCAAATGCTGGCATAGCAGAAATGAAATATAACTCATTAAAGGTGCCCACCACCATCCCATGCCACACAACTCTACAAAGTAATGTGCTTTGTGAGAATAATTAAGGAGGCTGCCTCCTGAGCTATCAGCAATCAAAGGCCATGTAGATGGCCACCCAGAGGAATTCAGTCAATTCTATGAGTATGTTTGTGGTAATTTGCCATTTGATGTGGATGGAATAGATTTATTGAACTGCAGCTGCTAAAGCATAAAGAAGAATCAAGTTTAATAAAAGAAAGCATCTTTAGAATGAGCACTATATAAAGATAGTTTTCTTATTTTTTGAAGAAAAGATGGATGACTTTTTATGGGGAAGGTAGAGTTGAGAGGAAACTAATTAGAACCACAGAAAAAGATTTTCCTGAATAATGTCAGCAAAAAGTAGTGAGTAAGATGGTAGCTTTTTTTTTTTTACCCTTTTCCATTTCCAGTAATCTTTCCTTCTTTCTCTTTCTTGTTGTATTTTTCTTTTGTTCTATCATATAAATATCCTCATCTCTTCAGCTCCCATGTTCTCTTCTCTCCTCTTTCTGCCTCTGCCTCTTTTTCTGTTGCCAACATTTAGCCTAATCACATGTTGCTAGGATCCAATGCTAGTGACTATTTGTCACTTGGTGACTCACCTCTATCTAGTTTGTAACATGGACAGCTCACCTCCACCCCTCCATATCCTGTAAACTTAAATCACAAGCAGGAATTGATGATTAATCCTATCAAATGATTGGAAGCCTTTTCGAAACTAAAGAGTGTATTTATTTCTGGAATATAAAAAAATATTTTTCCAGAGACTGTGACTTCTTTCAATCTGTTGTGTCACTATATTGTAGAATTTTTAAAAATATTGTAGAACACATGTTTTTAAGTGAGGGTGGTAAGAGATCTATGGGACATGCTCAATGACAGTCAACTGATGACACCACATTTTATTAATAGCAAGCCTTTATGACTCTGTAAGTCAATCAAATCCATTTTTCTGTACCACAATTAATCAGGTAACCAATGGTCAAGACAGCACTTGATTTGCATATCAAATATGCAAAAGGAGAGGCCGAGAGCAGAGTACACTTCCACTCACCTGGACTCATGTCATGAGTGAATTTCTCAGCCATCACAATAAAAAAGTAAGCAGGAATGTGTCTTCATGTATGCCAGTCACCAGGAGCTATCATGGAGCAAATGTCAGCACCCTCAGAAGCTTATAGTTGAATAATAAAGACTAAAATGATCCCTGCAAGAGAGAAACACATAGAAGCATTACAGCAAGCTTAGCTCAGGATGTTGTGGGAGATGGGCACAGTCAACACAGTCTGTGTCCAGACATGAGAGATTTCTTGGAACCCTGACATTTATCTCTTCTGTAGACAGGGACAATTTTGGTTAATCTGTTCACTGTCAACTTTTAGTAAATGCATTTTGAAGTGATAAATAGATAAAGGAATGGATTTTTCAAAAGATAATTTTTAATTTCTTATATTTGTTTTAATAATTACACAATTTACTTGATTATTATAACTTCTGAGCTAATTGGGGGGTATTATTGTTCTCATTCAATAAAGAAGAAACCACAATGAGTTTTTTGCTCCAATGCAAGGTTTTATGTGATTGAGAACCAAGTCCAGACTTTTTGACCCATAAATTCAGTGTTTCTCCATGATGGCAGGATGTGAGATGGGCAGCACACATATATCATGTGCATGAGGCTATGTGCATACATGTGCCACAAGCATATAGGTCTGTACGATGATGTTTAGTTAAATTTAAATTCTTTAAGAAACTCAGCGAATTAATAAAGGAAACACTTCCATTGACATTATGTCTACCTGTGGGAATACCAATGCCAATCTCAATATCATGTATGGGGAAAAGGGGAGTGGGGAGGAAGCCTGGGGCAGTTCACCAAGTGCTGTTTCCATGTTTGTCACTATCACTCTGAACTACATTATGACGTGAGACTATAATGCACCAATAAATGTATAAAAATTAGAAGCTCATATTTAATAACAGAGGACAAAAGGGTTACTTTAAAACATTCAAGCTACTTTGTTCACTAAACATAAAGGCACACAAATAAATACACAAGCTTAATTTTTCAAAGTTATATTTATATTTTGGCCCATTCATTTGCCAGGGTATAAATACATATATTATATATGTACATATAGTATAGTATAGATTTAAATCATAAATGTAACAAAATCTAACCAGATACTTTTGAAAGCAGAAATTACGGACCGCTAATTTAGCTTCAACTTTACATAAGTTCTTTTGCTGAATTTCAACATTTTAATTCATACTACATTTTTAAAATGTGGTGTTGCACACCTATAATCCCAGTACTTGGAAAGCTGAGACAGTAGGATTGCAGGTTCAAAAGTCTTGCAACTTAGTAAGACTCTCAGCAACTTAGCAAAATCCTTGTTTCAAAATAAAAATAAAATGAGCTGGGGGAGTAGCTTGAAGTTCGAATGCCCTTGGGCTCAATGCCCAATACCATAAACAAACAAACAAATAAATAAATAAGTATTGTTTTAATAAATGATACACATTTCATTGAATGAAATATAAATAAATAAATGTCACTGAATGTGCTGAAGAATCCTTGTTTCATTTTTCTGGTTAGGAAATATTTCCTTTAGTTTCCTGACCTTTCTATACTCTAATTTATACGTATTAACAGCTTTTAAAGTCAGGCTTTGTTTGTTTTATAGTCCATAAATGGAAGCATGGTTTTATTCATGTAATTTACTGTTCTCTGCTTCTATTGTTGTTGCATATGTTAATGTTTTGGCTTCAGAAATAAAGTATCATGTAGGTAAGCAATTAACTTCCTTCTGTAATTTTCCTTCAATACAAAGAATAATTGAGCAATTTTCACTGAGTAAGGAGTACAGATAGAGATAAAGAGAAATGATATTTTTCTTTTGGGTGTGCATAAGATATGATGTGATTAACAGCATCATAACCATAATGTAATTTGCTCTGAAGTATTGGACAGGATGTGGGCTCTTAAACAATGACCCAAGTGAACTGTATTTTAGAGGTTTATATCCTCAGTTCTGTCTGTGGTAAAGATTCAATTGTAAGGCTCACATAGTTTGCTTTATAGTCACAGCCGGTGGACAATTAAAGTAGAATCCATTTATTTTGCATGAATACTGATTTCTATTTGAATAAATGAATGACTACATTTCTTATAGATGAATCCATGTGTTCACTAAATAAATTTAATCTTCGTGGATCAGGCGGTTAAGAAGCCTCTGCTGTATTAAAAAAAAAAAAAACTTTTGGGTTTGGATTTGTTTTTTGTTTTAATCTTTCAGAGGTAGAGATGAAATTGAATTTGTATTTTCTATTCTGCTCTATATATTACAGAGCCGAATATGAGACTATGTACTCTGGAGCTTATGTGATTTTTTTTCCCCTGGTGATTTTGAGCAAATAGCAAATGTACTAAGCAGTATCATAGCCTTCCTATAACCCAACTAATGAACTAAGGTACTGCTTTCAGGATTAGCACTCATTTCTTTCCTTGGAGGGAAGTTTCTGACCTTTAGTAATCTGGCACAGAGAGGTTATGAAGTTAGAGGACTCTTTTAAGTATCTGGCAAATAGTTCACTTTTATGCGGTAGACATGTGTTAAAGGAACTAAATTTTGGTAAAGTAAATTTGATGTGTTATACTGGAAAGAGAAATGAAATCTGTGTAATAAGAAAACTGAGATATAGCCTTGCTAGGGCAAGAATCTTGATTCTTAGGGTATAAATTCTTCATCTGAAAAGTGGTACTTTCCTCTATCCTATTTAATACCCAGAATGGTTATGGGAATAAAATCAGCTTATAAATGTGAACATTTTTAAATGATTTAAAAATACCTATACTGTAGACATAGTATACATAACTTCACAAATTTGTATCATTGTCAGGACAGGATGGGTTTTCTTGTCATTGTGGCTGAAATAATTGACCTGTAGTCAGTCACTTAGTGGTTACTGAGTAACCATTAATCCTGACTGATTCAAATGGGCACTAGTTATGGTCACTTCCCTTCAAGAAAGTACACTACCCACTACTGTTGAAGAGGTTAAACAGCACACAATGTTAAGTGAAAGCACAGGAATTAAAATTTTAAAACATGGAAAAATTACATGACATCACCAAGCAGCTGAAGTTACATATAAAACAGAAGCATAAACAGTCTGAGTTCAGAAAGGAGAGGGGTCAAGGGTAATGGAGTGTTCTACAGTAGAGGATGGAGAACTGGATTTTGAAAAGGGGATCAAATAAATAAAATGGCAGAGATACTAGCATGAGAGAAAGGAAAATAGAGTATGAGATTTATTTTGATGATGAATAGTCAACCAGTTTGCCTAGAGGAAGCATTTCATGGATAAGAGGATGGATTTATTCTTGATGAGGAGTGAGTTGCTATATGCCTCCCACACTCCTTTCCCTCCTGTCTGAGACAGCAACCATAAAACATTTAGAGTCCTAATGAAATTCCTCCATGCCCTCTGGGCCAATACTCCCATCAGCACCAACTTAGCTTTTGTTGGAGGGTCTTATCATCTGCCTGTTTGACAAGCAGAAGCATCCTTTCTGGTGCTCAAAAGTACAGAAATTATTTGCTCAAATACTATATAACATAGACAAGAAAGAATCTATGCCTGTCACTAATACTCCAGTTAATTTTGTGGCAATTAGGAGCAGGATGTAGAACAACCACAAGCAGAACTTAGGAATCTAGGATTGAACAGCTTCCTAGCTGCAACAGTTTGAGATACTGTACATTCTAGTTTGGTGCCTCATTTATATGATTGGGGTAATACAAAGTTTGAGCTAGAAGGAATTTTGGGAAAAGCCATCTACTTCACTCAATCATTCTTTCTTCTATTCATTCGTTCACTTTGCATTCATTTGAGTAATTATTTTCAAGTAATTCAAACTTGAGTTAGATGTGGACTCGTCTCTCCAGGAGTTTATGTGATAGTGGGGTTGTGGACACACACACACACACACACACACACACACACACACACACACACACCTATAACAAGGAATAACAATGCTTTAGGGACAATGATGGAGATATATTATTATGTGAGGCCCAGAAAGAGGGATATAGTATTTTCTGAGTTGAAACTAGGGAAGCATTTTGTAGGTAGTCATTCCTGAGCTCAGGCTTAAAAAAACAGACTCAACAATAACTATGGGGGTTAGGGGGAGCTTAAGGAACATTTTACAGAAAGAACACAACATTTATATAGTTAAGACAATATTGGGGAGCCTACTCATTCATTTTTCAAAATAGAAAACTGAACTTTGGAAGTTATGACCTGTCATGGTTATAACCATGTCATTGATACAGCCTAGAAGAGAAACTTGTTTTCCCAACTCTAGTTGAGCACACACACCCCACATGCATGTTTTAATATTAAGGAGCTCTTTCCTGTATCACCTGAAAAAGACAAATGTATAATAATCAGGGAGTGTTATAATATAGATATGGATTAAATACTTTGTTTTTAGACAAAGAAAAGAATCTTAAATGAATAAAATCCAGGACAAGTGAGTGGAAAAGAGAAAAAAAATTAGAAAAGTGTGTCTTATATTTTTTGTTTGATACTAAGGAGTGAACACTGAGGCATTTTATATCCAAGCTACATCCTAAGCCCTTTTTGTATGGTTTTGCTTTGTTTTGAGACAGATCCTTGCTAAGTTGCTGACAGTCTCACTAAATTGCCAAGGCTGGCCTGTATCCTGTAATTCTCCTGTCTCAGCCTTCCAAATACTGGGATTACAGGCCTGCATCACCATAGCTGGATGAGAGTCATTCTTTTATTTGAAAGAAAGAGGAGATGTTAAGGAATTGAGGATGATAATTTTCCTGTTTTTTTTTTTCTTTTTTGCAGTACTGGGGATTGAACTCAGGAGCATTCTACCTCCGAGCTATACCCTCAGCCCTATTTATTATTCTTTATTTTGAAACAGGGTCTCACTAAGTTGTGGAGGGCCTCACTAAGTAGCTAAGGCTGGCCATGAACCTGGATCCTCTGGTCTCAGCCTCATTATTCTCATTATTATGAAATACAGTTTTCAAGGACTAGAAACTGGATTGACTTTAAATTCTCAAGCTATTTGATTGAAAATTTCTTACTCCAATAAAAGTTACCATTTATTGCACAATTTGTGTATAACAGGGGTACTACTAGTTGCTCTGCACTTATTAAAGATGATTTTCAAAGTGACCTGTGGAGTAATCTCTGGGTTCCAATTCTCTTCACCTTTCACACCCATGGAAGGTATGTGGTTTGAAGGGGATACAATGAGGTGACTTCCTTTGGCCAACAAAATGTGAACAGATATGCTTCACTTCAACTGAGACAAAACTGGCTTGTAAAGACAGATAAATAGATGGGATTAAATTTGCTTCCAGCATTAGAACTAGGAGAGCTTGCTTTACTGTTTTAACCACCTTTGTCTATGACATTGTCAAAACTAAAGCAGGCCTTTAGCAGGAATGCATTGGCTTTGAATAAACATGTAAAAATAACGACAAAATCAGACTTAGCCACCTTTTTGACAAGAGCACTTAGCAAACCTAGAGTGGGATGTCACTCTTTCTAGGTAGGAAAAAAAAAGTGCATGTTAACTAACGAATCTTTTTAACCTTTGCTTTGTGAAATACACTTGCATCAGTGTTTGGCTACCTGTTATGTTGGAGTTTCATTACCAAAATAAGTAAGAAAACAATACCATTACCTTTCCTATTATTTAAAACCTAGCTGCGAAATGGGTTCTCTTTGTCTGGAGATTCATAAATGATGTAATGGAGCAGGAATTTCACACTTGGCCTTAGGATGAGAAAAGTGGCTTAGCAAGTGCTGGTAACAGTATTGTGAGTGATGGGTGTGCTGAGGCAGACTGCTGATGCAGGAATACAAAGCTGGAGAGATATCTAGCAGTCTGATTTAGGGCTCGGAGACAGTGGGGAGTGGGGAGATTGATAGCCCAGAAAGGAATCTTTTGGTAGAGGTCCATGGCCCGCATCAGAGCTTTTGGGATTGATAGCATACTGTGCTATCAATCTCAGCACTGTAAATGGGACTACTATTCTCTATGAAAAATGGGTCATATTAAATACCGTGACATTGACTAGATTGAGAACTGCAGAATGACTAAGGAAGAATACATGTTTGCAGGGATAATGCTGTACCATTTCATTTTATAGTTTGTTGAAGAAGGAGAATGAGACCCAATACTAGTTCACACATATCTTAAGGGAGCAATCGTGTTTAGTGTACTGATATTTTAAAACAGAAATTGAAATTGATGAGAACATAAGTTCATTATGATTGAGATCTGATAACCCTTGAAAGGAGGCTAATAGTAGATTTATAATCAGTTAGTAATAATTAATAGTAATAGCAGAAATGTTAACACTGTTTTTTTGAAGTTGTGTTAATTCATTTCTATCATATAATTTTATCTGAATGCAATATATTTTATACGTAAAGGCTGCTTATTGATTAGCCTATTATAATTCTCTGAAATGAAAAGAATTTAAAATTATTACCATTTAAAAAAGATCCCCTACTTTTGGGTTTAAGTATTTAAATTTTGGATTAAATAATGATAGGCACTTTTACAAGTACATGGTTGATCAAAATAACAAATACATTTATGATTTTATTCATAATCATTTTGCATAACATGTAATCATATTACAATAGCATTTCAATATAATATACAGCATTATTTTTAGTTAGTGTATATATCACTAAATATTATTGCTAAGCTGGGTGTGGTGGAGCACACTTGTAATCCTAGTATTTGGGAGGCTAAGACCGGAGGATCTGGGTTCGCAACCAGCCTCAGCTACTTTGTAAGGCACTCCGCAACTTAGTGAGACCCTGTTTCAAAATAAAGAGGACTGGGGGTGTAGCTTAGAGATAGAATGCCCCTGGGTTCCAACCCCAGTACAGCCAAAAAAAAAAAATATATATATATATATATATATATATATTATTGCTAGAGTTCAACAGAATTCAATATCAAGTCTATTCTTATCATTTTGGTAGATGTAGGTGATGATCAAATTGTTTATATAAAGAAGTGTAGAACTGAAGTTTATTAAACCAATGTGAATTATTGAAGTCATTCTGAGTTATAAAACAAAAATCATCTATTCATGATCAATATTTTAATGATACATCAGATTTTATGTTCTTCAATTTTGCTAAAAACAACCAACCACAAACTACTTACTCTCTTATAAAATAATTTGTTATCCATTTATTAATTTTATCAAATTCTTCAAATTCACTTTTTACAGAAATCAATAATTGACTATTAATTAAACTTGTTATTTTTAAATACAGAGACACAAGCCAGGCATGATGATGCCTGCCTGTAATCCCAGTACTTGGAAGACTGAGACAGAAGGATCACAGGTTCATGGCCAGCCTCAGCAATTTAGCAAGACCCTCAACAACTTAGCAAGACTCAGTTTCAAAAAATAAAAAATACTAGGGGTATAGCTTGGACATAGATTGCCTCTGGGGTCAATCCTTCCTATCTATCTGAAAGACTTTATTTATAGAACTAAAATTAAGTGAAATTGAGATGAACTGACATCATAGATAAGATAATATTCACCTTAGTACTTTTCTGATGAATATTCATTTTCACAGTTTTTTAAGACCAAAAAATGTGTGAAAGAATGATAGAAAAGAGGATACTTATATAATACTAAAAATAGGTAAATGATTTTATATCATAGTTGAGTGATAATGAATTTATTTATAATTTGTATATTTATAGATTTAAAACAATATACCAATATTTGAGTAATTCTAATTAAGCTACATTTTTATTGAGACATAATATTTGTACATCTTTATGGAGTATATTATGATAATTTGATATGTTATATCATGTGTAATAACCAAATCAGAGTAATAAACATTTCCATCTCTTCAAACATGAGCCATTATTATGTGTTGGGTATTTCATACTCTTCTAGTCAATTTGAAATATACCATAGATTGTTTCAACCAATAATTATATATAACTATTGGTTATATATAATAGTTTGGTTATATAAACACAGTTTTGGGATAGCTGGATCATGCAGTAGTTCTATTTTTAGTTTTTAAAGGAATCTCCATACTGTTTTCCATATGGCTGTACTAACTTACTTTCTCACCAAAAATATATTAGAGTTATTTCTGAGCTGGACACGGTGGCACACATCTGTAATATCAATACTTGGGAAGATGAGACAGGAGGATCACAGGTTTGAGGGCAGCCTCAGCAACTTAGCAAGACTCTCAGCAATTTAGTGAGATCCTGTTTCAAGAAAAAAAAAAAGGTAAAGGGACTGAGGTGTAAAAACTGAGATTGAACCCCAGTACCAAAAAAAAAAAAAAAATCCCTAATAGCATTTGTTAATTATTGTATTTTTATTGATAGCTATTATGAATGAGATGATATAATATCTTACTTTGATTTTGATTTGAATTTCCATAACAATTAGTGATATTGAGCTTTTTTTTATATATGTGGTCATTTTGTATGTACTTTTTTTTTTTTTAAGAAATTTCTATTTAGAAGTTTAGCCCATCATTTTAAAATTGGATTATTTGGTGTTTTGGTGTTCAGTTTTTGAGTTCCTTATATATTCTAGATATCAACCTTTTATTGGATGAATGGTTAACCTCCTGTTTGGTAGTTGGTCTTTTTGTGTGTATGTGTGTGTGTGCTACTGGGGATTGAACCTAGGGGCATTCTATCTCTGGTACACTCCCAGTCCTATTTTTATTCTTTATTTTGAAACAGGGTCTCACAAGTTGCAGAGAGCCTCGGCCTCACTAAGTAGCTGAGGCTGGCCGTGAACCTAGATCCTCTAGTCTCAGCCTCCAAAGTACTAGGAATACAAGTGTGTGCCACCACGCTCGGCTCCTGTAGGTGGTCTTTTTACTCTGTTGTTTACTTCCTTTGCTGTGCAGAAGCTTCTTAGTTTGATGCAATTCCATTTGTCTATCTTTGTTTTTATTGTCTGTGTCTTGGGGGTCCAAAAAAATCATTGTCTACACCAGCATCTCGACATGTTTCTTCTATGTTTTCTTGAGGTTTGTAGTTTTAGGTTTTACTTTTATGTTTTGATCCAGTTTGAATTAATTTTTCAGTATGGTGAAAGAATGAGATTTAGTATTATTCTTCTGTATATGTAGGTCCAATTTTACCAGCATCATTTATTGAAGAGCCTGCCTTTTCTCTATTGTAGATTCTTGATGTCTTTGTTAAAAATTAGTTGGCTATCTGTATACATATTAATTTTTGAGTTCTCTATTCGTTTCCATTGTTTTTAATGCCATTACCAAGCTGTTTTGGTTTCTGCAGCTTTATAGTGTGTTGTGAAGTCAGTTATTGTCATGTCTCCAACTTTTTTTTTTGTCTCAGAATTACTTTGGAAATTCTGGGTCTTTCTTTTATGGTTCCATATGAAATTTAGGGTTGTTTTTCCTAATTTTGTGAAGAAAGATATCTTATTAAATCTATAGATTGATTTGGGTAATATGATCACTTTAATAATATTAATTCTTCTGAACACAGGATAGCTTTCCATTTGAGTGTATGCCCTCAATAATTTATTTGATCATTGTTTTCTAATTTTTGTTGTGGAGTCCTTTCACTTCCTTGGTTAAATTTATTCTTAATTTTTTTTTTTATACTGAGGATTGAATTCAAGGAGCTTCTATCTCTGAGCTACATCTCCAGGCTTATTTTATTTTAAATTTTGAAACAGGGTTTTACTAAGTTGCTCTGGGCCTTGCTAAGTTCCTGAGACTGGCCTCGAACCTGTGATCCCCTGTCTCAGCCTACTAACAAATGGGATTAGTCAGGTGCCAAATGCCTAGCTTCTAAGTATTTTTGTAGCAATTGTGAATGGAATTGTTTTCTTGATTTATTTTTTAGTAATTTCATTATTGGTATATAAAAAACACCAACATTTTTTGTTTGATTTTGTATCCTGCAACTTTGCTGAATTTATCAGTTTTAAGTTTTATTTAGGTTTTTCTATGTATTAAACACAATATAATAAATCTGCAAATACAGATAATATAATAAAGCTACATTTGTAAAGCTTAAGATATTATGTCCAAAGTTGCAAGAATATTCTGTTTTAAAGTATACCTTAACTTACTTTGTGGAAAGTATAAGCCAAAAGAAAAACATAGTATTAGGCCAATGGTAAGAGAAAGTTCATAAATGATATATTACTGATAATTGTTTAATACATGGTTTAACATGGAATCCACACTGTGACTCCATTAATTTCATGTAAGATAAATAAATGTCTTATAGAGGCATGGCAAAAAAAGTGGGATGAGTGAGAGAAAGTAGGTGACTCATGGCCAAGTTATAACACAAATACAGATTTATAATGTTCAATTATTATTTGGGGAAAACTAAAATATTTCTTCTCCAAGTTTGATTACTTCTTCTGGAAAATTCTAACCATTTACTATGATGTCTGTTCATTTTACTCAGAGATGTACTGTTGACTTAGTGCAGGTAAACAAACTTTTTATCAATTCTCTGTAAAAGAATGCCAAATTAAGTCTCAAACTGATACATGGGAGGAGAGGTTTACCAAGCTCTTTCTCATTGTTAAGAATGCTAAAAATGGAGAGAAGACTCATTTCTCACCTCACAGTAGACTGGCATTTTTATTATGCTGCTTACTAATCCTGAGTATTCCAAATCTGAAAAATGGATAGACAGATCAGTCTTGCTTGGATAAAGCTATGCTGCTGCCCTTGGTACCTTTTCCCCTGAGCTTCCTGTGCTTTGTTATCCTGAGCTTGTTCTTTGGATGTAATGCACTTTATGACAGTAATTAAGCAAAAGAAGAGGTAAGATTATTGAAAGTGGCATCATTCCAACACCTATCATCTTTCTAAACTCCATTCAATGTGTACCTGAATTCAACATGTGCCAACATGGGCTAATATTTCTCATGTCATATTTGCCTCTGAAGGAAATATTTAATATAAGGAAGAATGGGAGATGGGAAGCCTACTTCTTTCTGGTTTATGGCATTGTTGAGAAGATTTTTCTGACCTTAGGAATTCTTACTGAAAATCTGGGGTTTTTTTTCAGAGATTTTTTTTTTCTCCATGAATCAAGGAAGTATTTCTATTGGGGATTGATGAGATCTCTGTTTCTTCTTTCAAAATGAGAAAAGAGCAGTTGTGAAAGGGGAGGTGGAAAAAAATTTGTGTAATGTTTTGACAGCAGACAGATCAACCTTAGGAACCAATGCATACAGAAGTTAAGGACCAGACACTGATTTGTCTAACAGTATCCAAACCCAAATGGTTCCTGGAAGTCTTTTATTACAAAATGCACAAAGACTACATTCCTGATGGGGAAATTGAGAACAGTAAAGCTAACGCATTCATCAAAGTTTCTATAGTTGTTAATTGTAGAATGAGGATTATAATCAAGACCTGTTTTAATTAAGTTGTCATAAAATTTATAAATTACACATTCCCGTATGCATTTTATTTTTATATATGACAGACTTAAATTAATGAGAAGTCAAGATCACATCTATGAATTCATCTTGAAAAAGTCTGGGCAGGTGATTTTTATAAAGGTGACTATGTGCAATCACTAATTTTCTATTATAAAAATAAGACAAGGGGATAGGAATGTGGCTCAGTGGCAGAATGTTTGCCTAGCATTTGCAAAGCCCTGGGTTTGATCCCAGCACCACAACAAAATAAATAAAAATAAAAAGATAACATTGTGAGTTATTATATAATCTGAAGGGGTTATATATACATAACTGATTCTTCTATAAAAAAAACTCTAAGGTTTTCATATTTTATGTTGCTTGAAAACTTTATATTGACATTGTCTGGAATAAGCACACTGTAATTAAGAGGTTTTAAAATTTTCCTCCAGTAAAATTTTTATACTATAGACTGCAATTTGATTTTACTAATTCTAATAGGGAAGTAGAGATTGTGCAGATACAAACTTAGCCTTTTGAAATATTCAGCTATTAATTGAGTTGATGTCATAAAGAGAACTTGAATTGATATTCTTGAAAATTATTTGAAATGTTTCCTGTTGAAGTTAGCAAGCTGTGCTCATGAAAATCACATCTGAAATCTAGCTGCAACTTGTCTTAAAGGTAGATTTAAAAACATGTAAACCAGGTGTGGTGGTGCACGCTTGTAATAGCAGTACCTAGGAGGCTGAGGCCGGAGAATCTGGGTTCGCAGCCATCCTCAGCTACTTAGTCAGGCCCTCTGCAACTTAGTGAGACTCTATTTCAAAATAAAGAGTAAAAAATAGTACTGGGGGTGTAGATTGGAGGTAGAATATCCTTGGGTTCAATCATTAGTACTGCAAAATAATAACAAAAACAAAAACAAAAAACATATAAAGAGAAACACATATACACAGAGAATTATATGCTTCCCCAAGAAAAACAAGGAAATTGTTATTGAGAAAGGGTATTTAAATTGAGATCATAAAAAAAATTCTATTTCACCTGGGTAAATCAACAATAATGAACAATAAGATATATTCCTAAAATAAAATAAAAATGAGAACAAAAGCTATTCCAGCAACAATCAATTCATTTTAGAATTATTGTGTTTTGATGTGAAATGGCAATTTTAAAAAACTTTTAAATTGTAGGCAGGAAAATATATTCTATTCTCTCAGATATCTTTCATTTTATATTTTGACATCTAACAATATATAATAGCTATAGTTTACTTGGATAATAAAATGGAGTTGAAGATATTCCAATAATCAATCTATAGGTATAAATTTTGGAGAAATGAATGTGAAAGAAGGGTTAACTTTTTGTTTTAATAGAAGACAGATGTAATTGCAGCTCAAATTACCATGATGTGCTTTGCTGTGTATGTGTAAGTATATGAGAAAGTCTGTGTGATTGGGGATAGATGAAAAACATGATGAGTTAGAATTAAAGCTCATATCTTAGACTGAGCAGTAAAATAATAATGTAAAAATTATCAGTAATAGATTAAAGTAGCTTTTGGAATACATCCACAGAGCACACACAATGTTACATTTTTCTTTCAACACCCATCCTGGTAGGAAATGGGTATTTTGTCATATGATCAGACAACCAGGTAATAACCTTAGGATGATTATTGTTGTGACCTAAGATCATCCATAATTTCATTGCCTCCCAAAGTAACCTAGTATCTTTGAACATCTATACAGAAACAACTAAGTGAATACAGGGTAATAAAGCTCAAATTTATTCACTGTGCTCTACACTTTGTAACCAAAAGAATGTGGAATTATTTGACCTTCAAAAAGCCTTTGAGCAAGTCCCATAGTTGTTTTTAAAACTTAAATGATCATCAGATTTAGAAAAAAATATATAATCATACATCCCTAGGCACTGAGTTTCTACCTATGAAAGAAATAATGATAATAAATGATCTAGATGCAAGAAATGTAACCTGAGAAGTCCTGTAAAGATTGTTCTCAGAGAACATTTTTAGATGTGATCTGAAAGATGGAGTGCACAGTGACATCTCCAAATTTGCTGATGACACAGGCTCTTCCTGATAGCGAAATGCCAGGGTGACATGAATCAATTGCAGGAACATCTTGAGAGACTGTGGGAGTAAAGCTGAAAAATAGTAACTGAGCTGCCATTTCACAAAGTGTAAGGCAGTGTGTTAGATTAGGGGAAAACAATCTCAACTTTATGCGTTGAATGAGTCACTTATTCTTTATACAAATATTTGTTGAGTACCTACTATGCACACGTGATAGGGACAAGCATTAGAGAGTGATATGAATAGAGCTTGGTTGTTGCCCTACGGGGGAGAAAGTCAAGTATCCTGAAATATTATATAACTAATTCCATCTTCAATAATAATAAAACAGGGCTCTAGTAACACATAAAAAGAGCCTGAAGAAATCAAGAACACCTTCTCTAAATAGGTGACCTTTGAGTCACATCATAAAGGCCAGGCAGAGGCAGAGGAAGAGGTAGTTTCCCATGAAGAGAGAATGTAGAGTTTGGTTTAGTCCCTCAGACTTATTTTCTTGAACCTTTCACTTTTACTTAAATAAAATGCTATCCCCAAATTTAACTTTTAAAGCAGGTTAAAGCAGATCTTTTCTGCCTGAGCTTATATCCACAAACCTTCACCTTTTCCTCTACTCCAATGTTCCTCTGGATGCTTGCTATAGAACATGGGACTCTCAGTACATCCTGTGAAAACAACAGATATGCTCTCCTTCTAATTTTACAGATGAGGAAAAATGGGGCCCACAAAGCTTCATTACTATTTCAAGGTCTCAAAGAAAGTTGGAAAGATAAGGTGTCTGATTTATGACATAGTAAGCAGATGGTTAGAAAACTTACTGTAGGAATTTTTTCCTGACAATATTAACAGAATTTGTTACAATAACCCAAGTGGTAAACAAAGCTGTGTGGCATTATCAAGGAGCATTTTAGAAGAAAAAGAAAATCCTTCTCACCTAGACCTTATAAGCTGATATTGAATGTGGTTTGAAATGTAATCACTTAATAGGAGCATAATGAAGCTGCTGAGTATTGAAAGAAGAACCTATAAAAATGGGCAAGGGGGTTTGGATGGTCTTCTTAGGCCCAATATTGATTTATTTAGGGCATACAGAGTTGGAATTTTGCAGACCTGAAGATCAGGTAGTGGCAGCAAAGATCTCCCGGCTAGAAAATTCCCATATGTTGAGAAGAAGCTACTGGATCAGATGACCTCACTGAGTCTGTGTTCAAAAAGAAAACCATGGAGCCCATCTAACAAAATCAGACAGTATTGGAGGATCCATTTGTGGAAAATCGAAAACAGATCATATATAAGGACCATCGAATGAGAATTGAGAATGCAAAGGAAGGTACAAGAACACACAATTAAATCCCAGAGCCAAATCATGAATGGGCTGAACATGTTAGATAGGTCTCTGGAGTGAAACCAGAAGAAATGTAATTATTCAGACACAAATGCACAGAGCCATTGTGTATCAGTGCAGTTGGTTGAAGAGGGGCCTTTTGAGATATTTGTCAGCAGATCTATGCTTTGTTTGTTTTTAAGGTGTCTTGCCTCTTCTATTGTGTAGATTGTAGATGTTCTAGATTGGGGGCAGGGCGGGGGGGGGCGAGGAACACATTAAAATCTTAAGTTACATGCATGAGTGTAGTATAGTTTGTAGTTTTGAAGCCAGACTGAGACTTGCATCAGTTTTCAGCTCTGCCCCTTACCACCTAGTCTTTCTTAAGCAAGCTAGATAATCTTTCAGTATTTCAGGTTTATCACCAAAAAAAAAAAGTAATTATAATATATACTTGTCATAATGGTTTCATCAAGTATAAAATGTATATAACATACTTATCATACTCCTTGACACATTGTGGGTGGTAAATAAATGGTAGCTGTGAAGTTGGGCATGGTGGTACACATCTGTAATCCCAGTACTTGGGAGGCTGAGACAGGAAGGTTGAATGTTTAAGAACAGTGCATGGTAACTAAACAAGACCCTGTTTCAAAACAAAAAATAAAATTAAGACTGGGGATGTAGCACAGAGGTAGAAATAATAAAGTTCTGGCAATCAGTAAGTCTCTACTAAACAAAAAATATTATATTGTTAAAATATTTTAGAAACAATGCTGAGTTAAATCAGTCAGAGCTCTTTATAACAAATCTTCTCAATGACTTTAACATGTTACTAGAAATCATTTCTCTCCACACTGAGGGTTGAATATACCATTTCTTAAATACCAGTGTCTACAGTACCTTTTCTATTCCCTTAAGAAATCTCAAAAAGGCTAGTTTATTTATGGCATACACTCTGGGAAACACAGTGATGGCTGAATGATATTTATCTCACATATAAGTAGATCAAATTAAAACCTAAGCCTTAGCAACTTATCAAGACCCTGTTTAAAGAAAAATAGGGCTGGGGGTGTAGCTCAGGGGTAGAATGCTCCTGGGTTCAATCCCCAGAAACCCCCTGCCTCCCCCCAACCCCCAACACAAAGAATCTAGGTCTACCTACATTCAGTTCAGTTAGTCTTTCTATCAAAGATTATTATTCCCTCTGGCTTTATAGATGTAACCCTATGGAGAGCCATCATTTTCTTCCACAAAACACTATTTGCTATTTATCTCACACATGGTCTGGCTAGGAGTGGTAATTATTGTTTTCTGACAGCACTAAATGAATTTGTTGGTGTTTTTAAAACTTTTCATTTAGTTTTATTGTTTTCATGTGTTCCAAACTCATGTTTCTTCCCCAAAGCCCTCAGAGGCTGTGACTCAAGTACTATGTTAATTTTAAAACGTAAAGGAATGAAACATCTGTTATCATGACAGGCCCTCAGGACTTTCATTTTTGAATGAGAAGGGTGAGAAATAGATTTTGAAGTGTGGGAAGATAAAAAGACCCAGGTGATATTCATTTAACACAATTACGAGATACTGGGAAAATCATGTGAGATGTGAATCGAGCTCACGGAAATATCATTTCCCTGTGTGTTATATAAAGTAACCCAAGGATAACCTATGACTTGCCTTGATTCCTCAATGCTACATCCTCTGAGTCCCTTGCAATCTTAATTTCTGGGGCTAGATCTCTGTGCCAAGAAGAAGTTGATACTTTGAGCTAGGAAAGTGCTTTGTTGTTGTTATTTGGTTTATTTTAACAGCTAGGTCACTATTGTCCAGTCCCCTCCTAGAATAGGCTAGAGCACAGTGAAGCACAAGCTTGAGGGTGAGCATGGGGCAGAGAGGAGAAGCCTGATCTCCAGGGTGAGGACTCCAATGTGAAAAGCAATTTTCTGAACAGAAATTCACCCTGAGGAGAGTCAGAGTGCTAGTAGGAGTACCCAATGCACGAGGGCTGGAGCAAAAGTTCAAGTGCAAGATTAATGATGGAAAACAGGAGTGAATGTGAAGTCTCAAAGTAGAAGAGGGTGCTCATAGCACCCTCAGGAAAGTGTCCCTGAGTCCCAAATGCAACCACAGCAAAATTTTCAGATGGTGTGCTGGCCTCTGATTGGCATAGAGGCAGTGAAGGATATAGCCCAGCTGAGGAAACGATGACCTTTTATGTTGTCAACACTACAGAAATTTCCACTTTACCTACCTGAGTGGTTAAAAAGAGAAGAGCGTAAAAGATGCAAACTGGACTTGAAAGGACTCTGCCATCATGATCTTCATCTTTCTTCCACTTGTTGAAGACCTCTGAAGAGTTCTATGGCCAGCCGGGCGTGGCGGCGCATGCTTGTAATCCCAATACATGGGAGGCTGAGACAGGAGGATCCAGGTTTGCGGCCAGCCTCAGCTATTTAGTGAGGCCCTCTGCAACTTAGTGAGACCCTGTTTCAAAATAAAGAATAAAAAATA
>PVLC010020280.1:0-29464 GCA_004027655.1 Graphiurus murinus | reverse complement strand
AGGTTTTACACACACGATAACAAACACAGTGCTGAGGTCGTCTTTCCAAATAGTGCTTTTCCTACAGACTTCCAATAACCCCTCTCTCTAGCAACCCATCTTCCACTAGTAATACACAATCTTTCTTCCCAGAACTTCCCAGCAACTTTCCAGCCCAGCAACTTCCCAACCAGCCTTTCCCAACAGCGTGCTTTTAGCCATGCTCTCTTTATTAGCCGTGCTTCTTCTATTAGCCGTGCTCCTCCCTATGCGAGAGGTGGAGGCTCTTATAGCTGCACCGGGCCTAAGCCACGAGGTGTCTCGTACAGCTGTCACCTGGCCGGCCACGAGTCGGGTGTGCTGGTGCATGCGCTCTGGCGTGGCACAGCCCACCTGTAGCTGCTTCTGGCACATTACCAGGCGCCATCTAGAGGCAAGGTCCAGCTGGCCAGGCTAGGCCCCCGACATGCAGTCACACTAAGCCTTGGTGTGAAACCTAAAAGTAATTACCTAAATTACTATGCATAAGGAAGGGTAAAATTTCTGGACAGTATAAAGACTCACCATGTGGCAGACTGTACCCTTTTCTCTCTTCTTTACTCTATTCCAAGACTAGCCAGCTCAGTTACCATCCTGTGAGATCTACTCAATAAAGCTTTTTATGTTCACCTGAGTCCCACAGATAAAATCTTTCTTTTGGGAGACAAGAACCTAAGGAAACACATGGCCCTATGAATGCAAGAAAATGTGCCCATGCTCTGAGCTCATTCTCCCAAATGTTCTGATAAGAATTTTGGCAGGCTCGTAATAAGGTGCATATTCATCTTTAACAACAAGACTGCACAGGACATGGTGATGCACACCTGTATTCCCAGTACTTGGGAGGCAGAGACAGGAGAATTGCAGGTTCGAAGCCAGTCTTTGCAACTTACGGAGGCTTTCAGCACTTAGTGAGACCCTGTTTCAACATAAAAAATGAAATAGGGCTGGGGTATAGCTTGGAAGTATAATGCCCCTGGGTTCAATCCTCAATACAACAACAACAACGAATTGCAAGGGGAAAAAAAGATTGGGATGAAACACAAATTTAAAAGATTTAAAAGATGTATAAATCAAGTCCATTTTGTGATCTTTGTTACGATCATGATTTAAACTGCAAAAACTCCATTAATGTAACAATGGAAAATGTAATGTTATTGGTTATTTAATGATATTTAATGGTTACTCAGAACTTTTAGTTATAATAATGTTATGTTAAACAAGAGTCTGGTTTTTGAGATACATTCTTAAATAGATAAGTATGAACCAACAATGATATATGAGATTTGTCTCAAAAATCATATAGTGGGGAGAGAACATTATATAATAAATATTTCTTGGTTTAGCATGAGTTGATAATTATTGAAGTTGAGTGTTCAATGCAAGTGAGTTTATTACACTAACTTTTCCATTTTTATGTTTAAAACTTCTCATCAGAAAATATCTTAAGAGGGGGAAATACATCTCTGCCTGATGACAATCTCATTGGTTAGGTTTGTCATGGGTCCTAAAGATATTTATTATGATCTTCAGATGATTCTTATGATGAAAAAGTTCTTAGAAATTCTGCCACTAGTAATCCACCTGAACTCTGGAAAAATTGGCATATAAAGCCAATTATTTAACACGTGTAATTTATTTCCATGTAAATTTTATGTTAGGAGCTTGGACTAATACCTACGATTTGGAGCAGAATAGTTTTAAGTTCTCTTTCAAAGGCAAAAGACTGATTTATTATTTTAAAAGTAACATAATAAAACAACCTTATTTTTATAAGAAATTGCTCTCTAGTTGAGTGTACTATATAGGACTATTGTAGATTTTACTGAAAGTTGAAGAGAAAATTTCACTTTTCACTAAAATATCTCTGCATCAGAGCAAGATAGTTCTATTCTGACACCAAATAGTGTCAAACTGTATCCTGTTAGATAAGAATGCAGGTTGCAAGCCGGGCGTGGTGGCGCACACTTGTAATCCCAGCATTCGGGAGGCTGAGACCGGAGGATCCGGGTTTGCGGCCAGCCTCAACTACCTAGTGAGGCCCTCTGCAACTTAGTGAGACTCGGTTTCAAAATAAAGAATAAAAACTAGGGCTGGGGGTATAGCTTGGAGGTAGAATGCCCCTGAGTTCAATCCCCGGTACCGCAAAAAAAAAAAAAGAATGCAGGTTGCAACAAGGTCTTGAGTAAAGTGTTAGTAATTAGCTAAGGAATTGAAAAAAAATCAGTTAAAGATAGAGGTCCGTCTTTGCCTTTTCAAAAAGTCATGTAACATTTATGCAAATCTGGTGTCAGAGATGGGAAATAAAATTTTTGTTTGGAAAAGGAACAGTTGTTCATGTTGATATAATAGCAATGTTGTCACTCTTGATTAAATGCAACTCAAGCTAGTTTTTCAGGAAACCTTAGGCATTAAGCTAACTTATCAGATTAAATTACAATTTAAATGATGGTGATTTGGTGGCAAATTAGGCCACATTTCTAGACATAATAAAGCTTTTCTTCCTATTCTATGATTATTAAGGAAATATTTCAAAGAAGCTTTATTATTGTCAAGTTTCCTCAGGAGGACTGGGGATATAGCTCAGTTATAGAGTGGTTGCTTTACATGCATAGGACCCTGGGTTCAAACTCCAGCATGGCAAAAACAAACAAACAAACAAAAAAGCCCAACAACAACAACCAAAAAAAAAAAAACTATACTATTGTAATTTTCCTTTTTAAAAAAATTTTGGTAAAAGTATTGAACCCAGGGGCATTCAACCTCTAAGTTATACCACCAGCCCTATTTTGTTTTTATTTTGAAACAGGGTTTTGCTAGGTTGCTGAGGGACTTGGCAAAATGTCGAGGCTGGCCTTGAACCCATAGTTCTCCTGTCTCAGCCTCCATAGTACTGGGTTTACAGGCATGTGTCACCACACTTGGCTACTTTAATTTTTATTTTCAATATGTTTCTAACTTGGATTCAGGTTCAAAATTTGTAGCAATACTGTATATGATTATCAAAAGTGATTATTAACACTATTTGATTAATAGATGGCTAGTATAGATCAACAATTAATAGTTACTAATAGTCCAATTTAACTAGGAGATATTATATTACTTAAGGTTATAAAACATACATAGGTTTCCTTGACACTTATTAATACTAACTACAGTAATTATATGTTTAAATTAAGTCTTATTGTCTTTATCATTTCAGACAGAAAGCTTTACACATCTTTCACATTAAAATGTATTTTCCTCTGTTAATACATATTACTCATTATTTCACTTAATTAATCTGCATTTGGAGACCAGTCGATTTCTGCTGAGGTTCTAGATGTTCATTTCCATGACTTCCTCTCCCTTTGCTCAATTCTTGATCCCACTTTGAACTGCAGAAATGATGGGAGCACTGCATGGTAGTCAAAGAGGACAGGAAGGGGCACTGCTGACTAGAGGCCTTCTCTATTTTTCAAGCCAGAAGCCTAAAGAACTTCTACAGTAGAACTAAATGTACTTTTAAAATCAACTTGAAATGTTGATTAATGTAAACTAATTAGTTAACAAAAAATTAGCCAAGAAAAGTAATATTGTACAATAGAACAATGCTTAAATGTTTTATATTTTTCCCAAAATCAAAGGCACCAAAACCCATCAAATTATGCCTTTATATTCTATCAAAAGCTTTCATTGTAAAACTTGTACCTTAGACTTGACTGAATTTATGAACATGGCTTGGCAGTGGAGTGTATGATTCTTTTAATGTGTCTGAATAAAATCTAAAAATATAAAAAAAAACCCAAAAACCCAAATTTGCCATATTAACTTAGCCTTTTAAAAATTGTGCTTTTATAATGAATGATTGATTAAAGCTCTACATTTCTACTCTTTGTATTCTTTGAAAAAAAATTCCTGAACACAGAAGGATAGAAGGGTTGTCTTGCTTACATTTGCAAAGCTATGTTTCTCACAGGGAAGCTAAGATGACTCAGAAGAGGGCAAATAAGGGAAAGCTCACAGAGCTGGAAGACCCATAACTCAGTGTAGAAATGTTGGGGTGGGTAATTAGAATAATTTAATTATTTTTAATTTTAACTTTTCTTCAAAAAAAGTAAAATTAATTGCTGTACTTGTTTCTGTCTTAGTCTACCTCCACTGCCATGATACTATGAACTAGGTAGCTCTAACAATAATAACAAACTTTCCTCACATTTTTAGAGACTGGAATTTCAAAATCTTGGTGCCAACATATCCAGGTTGTAGTTTCATCTCATTTACTTACTTATATGGAGCTTTATCTCCAAATATATAGTCACATTGGAGGTTAGAGTTTTAGCACAATAATTTCAAAAGGACCTAATTCAGTCCATTACTTTTCTCCAGTCTTTATTTTAGAATTAATTTTCAATACAACCCAATATCAAACTTCCTTTGTGGTGGTATAGTGTAACATTATATAATTGGTGGTATAAGATTTTGAAATATAAAATCAGAAAGACCTGGTTGCCCATCCTAATCCCACTACTTCATAATTAATAGTTAACCAAGCAGACAAATATAATTTGCAAGTTAAATTCTCCAAGGATTAGGTCCCTCATATCTAAATTAGAAATAGTGGTATGTAGATAATGATTTAATTAGTCATGTAGGTAATGCATTTAAAACACTGCCTAGTACTTCCTAAGCACTCAAATATTTTTATTAATTTGCTACAATGCAACATAATTTAAATTTAAATGAATTTTACATGGGCATTCATTCACTTTGTACATCTCCAGATATCATCAGAGCTAGAAGAATTCCGAAGGACAATGACTATGTCCATAGTATCTTATACAAAACAGATTATCAAAATGGTATTAGAAGAAAAAAGGTAATATATCTTAAATTTTTAGACTTGCATCAAAATGACATGAATTTATACAATAACATGCTTTAACTGAGCTAGTTACAACCAACCAAATTTTCAAATTGATGCTATGTATCTAAATTATTTAAATCTTTTAACACCGGTGTATCTAGCATGTGAAGAAGAGAATTATATTACTCTGCTCCGGCTATCATAAAAATATACCAAAGACTAGATTGCTTAAACAACATAATTTATTCTTCACAGTACTTCCTTGTCTCTGTGAGGTCAAGGAGCACAATCTAAATCCAAATCATGATACCAGGCATGGTGGTGCACTCCTGTAACCCAAGCTACTTTGTGGTCTAAGGTTGGATGGAAGTTTACAAACTGGAGGCCACCTTCAAGAACTTAGCAAAAAAAAAAAAAAAAGCAATAAAAAAGGCTATGGCCGGGCGTGGTGGTGCACACTTGTAATCCCAGCATTTGGGAGGCTGAGACTGGAGGATCCGAGTTCGCAGCCAGCCTCAGCTACCTAGTGAGGCACTCCGCAACTTAGTGAGACTCAGTTTCAAAATAAAGAATAAAAAATAGGGCTGGAGGTATAGCTCGGAGGTAGAATGCCTCTGAGTTCAACCCCCAGTGCCGCAAAAAAAAAAAAAAAAAAAAAAAGACTGGTGGTAAAGCACCTCTGGATTCAATCCACAGTTCTGGAGGGGAAAAAAGTCATTTATGTATTCTATAAGACTTTACCCTTATCTTTCTCTTTTCTTTTGAGTCTCCACCATAATTATCTTTAACATTTATATTACTGGTATGCCCTTCAAAACTCTATCCATTACCCTTTCTACCTTCTATCCACTACTGAGTTCCAAAGTCACATCTATATATTAGGTATTCCTTATAGCATCATACAATTTATCATTACCAAAATCTGCACTTTTCAGGTTTTTCCAGAGAAACAAAACAAACAAGATGTATACATATATAGAGAAAGATACCCATTGTAAGAAATTGGCTCACATGAAAATAGAGGCTAAGCCAGGCGTGGTGGTGCACGCTTGTAATCCAGCATTTGGGAGGCTGAGACGAGAATCCAGGTTCACGGCCAGCCTCAGTTACCTAGTGAGGCACTCCACAACTTAGTGAGATGCTGTTTCAAAATAAAGAATATAAAATAGGGCTGGGGGTATAGTTCAGAGGTAGAATGCCTCTGAGTTCAATCCCCAGTACCACAAAAAAAAGAGGCTGAAAATTGCAGAGACATATAACTATCAAGCTGGAGACTCAAATTAGCTGATATTGTAGTTATAATTTGATTGCAAAGGCTTAATAAACATGAGAGTTGATGATATGCATTCTAGTTTGACATCCTATATTTTTTAAGCTCCCAAATGGATGATATTTCCATTCAAATCTAATGGCAGGAAAAGACTGGTGTCCCAGCTCCAATAGTCAGGTAGAAGTTCTCTCCTATCCACAGGATAGTGAGTTTATTTATTTTTTTTAATTTTTAGTTCTTTAGCTAATTGGTTAAAGGCCAGCCACATTGGAAAGGGCAGTCTGCTGTACCTGGTCTATCAATTCAATTGTTAAGCCCATTCAAAAATACTGAGTCACACCCACAATAACATTTTTTGAAATACTTGGGCACCACATGGTCCAGTCAAGTTGATACATAAAATTAGCCATCACAATAATGATCCAAAGCTTTCAAAGCTTTTTATTAGGATGTGTTACAGATAAACATTTGCTTTGTATCTGGTAGTGCTAATATTGTGGGAAATTATAAGTGGATGAATTTTAATTATTTTTATATTTTAAGTGACTGTATGGAGAAGGAGCAAAAATAACCCTACTGTAGCTACCATCATATAAATAAACTTAAAATTTATTAAAATAACTCATCCTTCTGTATATTAAAAGAAAAAATAAAGTAAAGGCAATCACAAGGTAAAATGTAATTAATTTGTTCTCTGTTTTATGTGAAAAATACCTTTACAAAAATAATTTAAAGCCAGGCATCATAGTGAATGTCTATAATCCCAGTGGAGGCTGAGAGAAGAGGATCCTAGGTTTGAGGCCAGCCTCAGCAAATTAGTGAGTCCCTCAACAGCTTAGTGATACCCTGTTTCAAAATAAAAATAAAATTGGGCTGTGGTTGTAGCTCAGAGTTAGAGTGCCTCTGAGTTCAATCTCCATTAATAAAAAAGAAAGAAAAATTTGACCCATAGATCTTACTCTTTTTTTCTTAATAGTTATAAAAAATTCAATAGAGAATGAGGGATAATAATTCTGATACAAAAACAAAAAAAGATAAATAAGTGACAGTTATACCTTTGAAAATGTGCTAATGCTAGAGTTAAAAATTTCAACAAATTTTTCAATATAATATGATGGAAACTCATTTCAATACACTAAAGACCATCTTTGCCTTCCATTTTTTTCAGAAACTCTCCAATATATTTACTTTTTCAAGGTCACTAACACATTTCCTTTTGCAAAGGCCAGCAATGGTCTTCTATATGCTAAAGAGAGAGAGAGAGAAGAGAGTTTTCAGGTTTTACTTTATGATACCTTTCTGCCACAGTTGGTCCTGCATTTATTTCATTTTTTCTTATTTTCTATTCCCTTGTCTTCTTCTTTAATAAATATTAATTTAATGCTTTAATGGGTTCATTATATTCTCACATCATAATGTAAATCATGTTGACAGTGGCATACATTCACATAGCACTTGGCACCTCCTCTGGCTCCTCCCCATCTCCCTCTTTCCCCATACAGAGTAATGAGATTGACATTGGTATTTTCACATATGTACACATAGACAATGGTAGTAATTTCTTCAATGAACCTTACTCTTTCCCCTCCGCTTCCCTTAGACCACCTCCCTGGCTCCACTGAAATTTCTCCTCCATTATCTGGAATTCCTCTGGTATCCCCATTACTCCCTAGCTTCTGCATGTTAGAGAACACATATGACCCTTCACTTTCTGAGAGTGGCTAATCTCACTTTACATAATGTTCTCCAGGTCGTTCCATTTTCTTGCAAATTACATAATTTTGTTCTTGATTATTGCTAGGTGGACCATTGTGTGAATATTCCATAATTTTGTAATCCATTCATCTGTTGATGGAAACCTAGGTTGGTTGCATAATTTGGATATTGTGAATGCTGCTACTATGAACATGGGTATATATATTACGGTAGTTTTTTGGTTTCAACTCCTTTGTAAAGACGAGTAGTATAGCCAGATCATATGGTGGATCCATTTCCAGTTTTCTTAGGAATCCATATTGATCTTCATAGCAGCTAAACTAATTTACAATCCCACCAACAGTGTAGAAGTTTTCTCAAATCTTCGCCAACATCTAGTATTTTTTTTTTACTTCTTCATGATTGCCATTCTAACTAGGGTTAAATTGAATCTTAGTGTAGTTTTGATTTGCATCACCCTGATTGCTAATGATGTTGAACAATTTTTCATGTATTAATTGACCATGTATTTCTTCTTTTGTGAAGTGTCTATTCAATTCAGTTCCCATTTCTTGATTGGGTTATTTGCATTTTTTTTAATGTAAAGTCTTTAGTTCTCAATAATTGACAAAGATCTCTCTTTTTTTTTTTTTTTTTTTGTGGTACTGGGGATGGAACCCAGGGGCATTCTACCTCCAAGCTATACCCCAGCCCTATTTTTTACTCTTTTATTTTGAAACAGGGCCTCACTAAGTTGCAAAGTGCCTCACTAGGTAGCTTAGGCTGGCCACAAACCCAGATCCTCCAGTCTCAGCCTCCCAAATGCTGGTATTACAAGCGTGTGCCACCACACCCGGCATCTCCTCTCATTCTGTAGGCTTCCTCTTTAGATACTTAATGGTTTTCTTTGATGAGCAGAAATTTTTAAATTTAATGTTATCTCATTTATTAATTCTTGTTTTAATTTCCCGAACTTTGGGAGTGTTGTTGAGAAAGTTTCTAGTTGTGCCTATATGAAATATTCTTGAAATTGGTTTATATATAAATTATCAAAATTTCTTTCTTGGTTATATTTTTGAGGTTTCTTTTCTTCCCCCATTCCCCACCATCCTCTGGTTTGGGAATTAAACTTCTGCTCATTTGATTTTGTTTTCTACTCCTATGTCACTTGTTTCATGGTCTTGAATCCTGAAATCTCCATCATCATCATATCTTGCATTGTTTCAAAAATAGCTGATATAATATTTATAATGAGTTTAATAAGAATTTTGTTTAAATATTTTAACATTTCAAAGTATTCTTAAACATCATGTCATAATACACAAAGAATGAATAGTATCGAGTATATCACTTTCAAAGTTCACTTTCTTTTTTCAGAGGCAAGTTGTATATTAACTTTGATATATACCTCACTTAATATACTGCTCACAACATGATAAAAATGAATATGGATTCTAATCCTATGATAGGAGAGTGTTAGACAAATATGCTTTCTTAGAAGTTAACCTCCCATCTTAGTAAATTTCCTCTGGCTGGGACCTTAATAGTGTGAAATTATGGTCAGTCTTCCTGTATCCTTGAAAGAGTAATTTACTTCAAATGAACAAAAATTCACTTTCAAAATAGAAGGCTCTTTTTATGACTATAGCTGAACCTGATATCAGGTAGTAAAAGAGCAGTATTAATGTATTCTTGAGACAATCTTAGGTATTTGATTAAAATATAATGATAATATATATACTTAAGTTGGGCAATATTTTTAAGTCTTACAGAGCATGTGAAGAAATAGGAAATTAGATGGTTATTATGTTTGTGTGTTCATATTGCTATTATTCCATATTCAGAACTGGATGAACCAATTAGAAAGCCCAAATGGATTTTCTTTTTGATGATTGCTCACTTAATTTACTCACTAATTTTCCAAACATTATTGGATTCCTGTTATTAGCCATAGTCAGAGTTCAATATCAAACACTGTGACAAAGGAAAAGAAGCCTAGTAGTGAAGAAGCTAACTGTTAGCACAGAGGCTGGAAGCTGACTGTCCATGAGCACAGATCTTACCTGCAGATGCGTCCACTTGATCTGCTCAGGTCATCACAATCCCCACCGTGTTTTAGTCATTACTGCCTCTGTCTGGGCCGTGCATCATTGTGGCTACTATCTTTAATCATGTTTGTTCAGCCTTGTGGCTGGGCTGCAGGAAAAATGGAGAAAGAGAAACTGTCATGGAATATCTACCGGTCAAATACTAGTATTCAGTAACATGGTAAATTTGGATTTAAATAGGCTTCTTTATCCCATGACTTACCTAGTAGGAAAATCTGAGGGAGAAATTATGGCTTTTTCAGTAGGTGCACTTAAGATTATGACAATAGATAAAATTATCTAGGTGATTGTGTTATGTTTTGTTTCAATCCAGAAAATCTGTTTTAAATAATAAAACTTAGCCAGGCATGGTGGCGCATGCTTGTAATCCCAGTACTTGCGAGGCTGAGACTGGAGGATCCGTGTTCACAGCCAGCCTCAGCTGCTTAGTGAGGTCTTCCACAACTTAGTGAGACCCTGTTTCAAAATAAAGAATTAAAAATAGGGCTGAGGGTAAGCTTGGAGGTAGAATGCCCTTGGGTTAAATCCCCAGTATTGAAAAAATAATAATAAAATATAAATTTGGAGTTGCTGTGATGATGGTGTTATGTGGCAACATGTAATATTCTAGACTTAATAGGTGGAGTCTGGAAGCACAGTAATAGAAAGAGGTGAAGAATAGAGCTTTAAGAGAATTCTATGTTTGTATATCAATGAAAAAAATATATACATAAAAAGAATAGCAAGGAAAGGAACACCAGAAATCACCTGTGAGTTTTGGAAGACATTTAATCTGGAAAAGATATTTAGAATTTTTTTTGAAAGTAGACTTTTCCATTTAGTTATTTCTTCACATAAGAAAAAATCATGTGAGATGTGTATATGGATGGGCAAATAGCAATGGTTATAGGTTCTAGAAGTAAAGGGAATAAGAAGATGAAATTGTGTTGGCATATAGAAGAATATGTTGAATTAACAGTTAATAGGAAGAGTTGGGTTTTAAAAAGTTATATTTGTTATTGCAATTTATTTTTAATTTGTGATAACGGGGATTGAACACTGGGGCATTCTGTCTCTGAGCTACACCTCCAGCCCTATTTGTTATTGTTATTTGATTTTAGCATAATTATAAATTGAGTGAAAAGACAAATATCTATAAAATTATAGATATAGAAACAAGCAGTGATGATAGGTTTAATAAGATCCAGGATGAGATGATAGTAAGATAAAGAAAGCAAAAGGGAGATTTGTGCTTAGAAGACACAGGTGCCCATATATCTGTGGAAGTAAGGAACAATGGCATTTTGGGGGGGGGGGTTAGAGGAACTTTACACTGGATAGCTTTTATTTTCTCTGAGACAGAGAAAATAAGTGTTTGTTAGAGACTTTGGAAAACAGTATGGAGGATCCTCAGATACATGGGAATGAACCTCCCATATGATCCAGCAATTCCACTTCTGGGTATATACCCAAAAGAACGGAATCCAAACTATCAGACCAATGCATGTTTATCCATGTTTATAGCTGCACAATTCACAATTGCCAAACTATGGAACTAGCCAAGATGTCCATTGACAGATAAGTGGATTACAAAACTATGGGATTTGTGTACACAATGGAATTTTACTCAGCCATAAAGAAGAACAAAATCATGTTATTTGCTGAGAAATGAATGCAACTGGAAAACATTATGTTAAGTGAGATTAGTCAGTGACAAAAAGTAAAAAATCGTATGCTCTCCCTAATTTGTGGAAGCTAGGGAGAAAATGGATCATAAGAAGGACTCTAGATGAAGAAGGATAAACCTTAGATGAGCAAAGAAGGTGACTTAACATAAGGTGATGGGTGGGAAGCACCCTAATGCACATGATATGCTTTCACAAACATATCAAAGTTAATCACTAAACTGAACTTGAGAAGAGGGAGGGGTGGGAATTGGAGAAGGGCTAAATAAGTGATAAGTGATGTGTGCATAGTATGCCTTTACCAGCTTGTACCTAAAAAAGATTGTAATGCATCAATAATAATAAAAACTAAATAATAAAAATTACACATAAATAATAAAAAATTACATGTGAAACTAAAAAAATGGAGATATAGATGAGTAGAAAAACTGAACAGAATAAACTTATGAAAAGATTAAAAGTGAATTAGCCAGGACCAAGTTATAACAAATTGTTATACTAAACTACGGGTCTGGGTATTGTTTTAAGCCAAATCATTTTTATTGCTATGTTTTATCGGTGCATTGTAATCATACATCTTAATGAGGTACAAGCTGGTAGAGGCATACATGCACACATCACTTATTTAGCCCTTCCCCAATTCCCACTCCATTCCTTCCCCCTCCTCCTTCTTATGTTCAGCTTAGTGATTGATTTTGATATGTTTGTGAATGTACATCCTGTGCATTAGGGTGTTTCCCTCTCACCCCATCACATTCAGTTAGTTCTCCTTCTTTGCTCATCTAATGTTTCTCTTTCTTCATCTAGACTCCATCCTTGAACCATTTGCATGATGTTCCTGATCATAAATTTTTGTGTGATACTGGATATTGAACCCAGGGGCATTTTACCTGTGTGCTACACCCCAGCCCTATTTTATTTTCTATTTTGAAACAGGGTCTTGGTCTTACTAAGTTGTGGATGGCCTCCCTATGTTGTTGAGGCTGGCGATGAACCTGCCATCCTCCTGTCTCTTCCTCCCAAGTACTGAGATTATATACACCACCACACCTGTACTGGTCATATATTTTATTATTATTTAAGTAATAATAATTACTCTGATTTTGCAACAAAAATGTCTTTGTCCTAAGGAATTACATGTGGTTTATGAATTCAGAAATTATAATTCCACCCAAGTCAAATCTAGCCTAAATGTTTCAAAAATAACTTTAGATCATTTTAGTCAGTAGTTCGTATTTGGAATCCACGACGAAAATAGGATGAATCAAAACTGTAGTCATATACTGGCTCAGCTTTGTGATGACTTAGAATCAATTTCATTTGACACTTGAGATAGAACTGAAAAAAAAATTTCTGTACAAAGACATATATTTATATAAAAAAAGAAGACTTTGTCTGGTGTGAGTTTTATGATCAATAGCTTCTTGATCTCTAGGTGATACACAATCCAAGATTATCCCTCTTATATAATGAGATTAGTAAATGTAATATCTGTTTTCATTCATGATGTTGACCATTCTGAAGTCATTACATAAAATCTTTCAAATATCTAATTTTATGTCTTTTAAAAATACAATTATACACTTCAAGGTTAAAAATCAGTATAAATATTACAATATTTCTTATACTTATGGAGATGAGCTTACCTTCATATGCAGTGATGCTACTGTACATTGATTATTAGATTTATTATTCATGGAATATGTACTTTAAATTACTTTTCCCAGGTCACATACATGCATGCTCTGGGCTGCTTCAGTCTCCTCCCTGCTTCTAACATAATTCTATAGGACATATTTGCAAAAGACCTAGACTATGAGTAGCATCCATTATTATGAGTGGAATTTTTTTCTTCTTAATTCAAAGCTAACTGGCCCATATATGGATCTATGACCTTGGCCTCATTAGAACAGTCTTTAACCAGCTGAGAATACTGCTTCAGGCTATAATTATTCATTACTTTCTTGCAGAAAATTCCTCAATCCCCACTTTAAATGTTCTAAATTTCATAAGGTTATTTTAATGACTCTCTTTTTACTTCTTCAGTCTTCTAACTAGGATAGCTGAGATTGTTTAATTTCTACTGTTAGGCCAATTCCACAGCAGCCAAACTCTGGGATAAATAAAGCAAACAATTTAATCTTATCTGCTATTCACTCACCTGATTTACCCAGTCCCCAAGTCATGTTTAAGTTTTTCTTTTTTTTTTTTTTTTTTCCTGAGCACCAGTCTTATAAAGAGACCCAACTGCCTGAACTTCAGTCTTCTCAGAGGCACAGTTCCTAGACTTGCAAAGTTCTCAAGCCCATCATTACTAGTGCAACAAAAGGAAATTACATGGATCATTAAATAACCAAAGGAGGTTTTGACAAGGTCCAAGCTATAGATCAGAAGCAAAATTTTGGCTGGTAGGTTATTGATAGAAATTTATAAAGTGAGTATAATTGAAATAAGAATTGAGAAAAGGTATAGAAGTTTACAAAATATGAAAAAGAATTAAAAATAAAAGGCAGCCAGTCAAGAGTGATATTGCATGCTTGTAATCCTAGTACTTGGGAGATAGGAGGATTGCAAGCTCCAGGCCAGTTTCACAATTTAGCAGACTCTCAGGAATTTAGCAAGAATATTTCAAAATAAAAATTAAAAAAGGGCTGGGGTGTAGCTTGGAGGTAAAATTGCCCTAGGTTTTTAGCCCAATATCCCCAAAATAAAAAAAAATTAAAGAGCTAGAAGTGTAGCAATGTACCTCTGAGGTAGACTAACCCTGGGTTCAGTCCTTAGTGCCGAAAAAAATTATAATAATGCATTGGATTGGATAAAGATATACTAACAAAGCTTCCAAAAGAATGAATGATGATCTGGCACCTAAAATTTTCTTGATTTACTTTTAGAATACATATATATATATATATAATTAATTGATATAAAATTATTGATTAATATAATGTTAATGCAATAATTAATTACATATAATATATTTCATAAAATAATATATGAAATATATATAGGAGAGATATATACATTATGATAGAGAAATATATATATATATATACATCGAATTTAGCTTTATAAGTGGGCTATTACTGAAATCTAAGATTTTTTCCAATCAATATTTTATTTTCAAAATTTGTTGGTTCCAGTCCATTCTCTTTCTCTCTCTCTCTCACACACATACACACACACACTCACACACACACACATACACACACACACACCTATATACATTTAGAGTGAGGAGCTTTGGAGAGAAGATTTTTGGGCCCTAATACATAATACACAAATATAATATGAATTATATTTGTATAATATTAGTAAACATTAGAAATAGGTTTGTATAAATTCATAAGTATTAGAAAGAATGTTTGGAAGCCAAGCATGGTGGTGCACACTTGTAATCCCAGCATTTGGGAGGCTGAGCCTGGAGGATCTGGGTTCGCGTGACCAACCTCAGCTACCTAGTGAGGCACTTCTCAACTTAGTGAGACTCTGTTTCAAAATAAAGAATAAAAAATGGGGCTGGGGGTGTAGCTCAGAGTTAGAATGCCCCTGGGTTCAATCCCCAGTACCGCAAAAAAAAAAAAAAAAAAAGAATATTTGGAGTAGAAAGAACAAAAATCAGAAAAATGTCATCCTGTAATCTGCTTTTTTTAAGTTTATTAAGAGCGTCATATAGATTGAAAGCCATACATTTTGGACATAAAATATTAACTGGAAAAAATGTCTCAAATATCATCAATAAATAGTACCATATTTATAAGCTAAAATATATCTTAAAATTCCAGAAACAAAACTAATATTAAATAAAATATGGTTTTGAAACATAAAACAAATGTAGACATTTATTTAAAAATCAAATCAAATTAAGAATTTATCTAACATTCAGGATGATGGCAACCTCTTAGGAAAGTGAGGGAAGGCAACATGTAGAATGGGGTGGGAAAGTTTGGTAAGATTCAAGTACTTCATTTTGAGGTGAGTTCACAGAACTTATTGTATTATTTTGCTTTCTGAACTGCTAAGCTAATAGTATGTATTTTACTATGTCAAACATTATGCTAAAATAGAATGATCTGGAAGAGGATGCAAAAATAGTAACTAAGAAACCAGTAAGGAAGCCGGGCGTGGTGACGCACCCATTTGGGAGCCTGAGACCGGAGGATCCGGGTTCGCGGCCAGCCTCAGCTACCTAGTGAGGCACTCCGCAACTTAGTGAGACTCGGTTTCAAAATAAAGAATAAAAAAAATAGGACTGGGGGTATAACTCGGAGGTAGAATGCCCCTGAGTTCAATCCCCAGTACCGAAAAAAAAAAAAAAAAAAAACAGTAAGGGAGCTTGTTACCTTACTCTTGACATGTTGGAGTAGGTGCTGGAAACATTTATCAAGGATATGACCTGTTATTGAGATGTAAAAGATTAAAGGGGTGCATGTGAACATAGAATGTTCAATTGTGAATATTTTGACATTGGCGTACCAGAAATATATAGATGGGAGGGGGGTTAAGCATGGAGTTGGGCTTAGAAATCTAATACTTGGAAAGACATCTTGCATGAAGGCTTATAATTGAAAACTATACATATATATATATATATATATATAAAACATATACATATATATAAAAAAGAAAGAACAAAAATCAGAAAAATGTCATCCTGTAATCTGCTTTTTTAAAGTTTATTAAGAGAATCATATAGATTGAAAACCATACATTTTGGACATAAAATATTAACTGGAAAAATGTATATATATGTATAAAATATTAACTGGAAAAATGTATTATATATATATATATATAGTGTCTGATTCCATAGGAATGGACGCAAAAAGGAAGAGGAAGAAAGAAAAGATGGAGAGAGCTCCAGATTTGAAATACACGCAGGCACTGAACTCTGAAAATAGAGACTTAAGAGTTGATCCTGAAGGTGTGAGAGAATTATCAAGATAGTATCATGCATATATTCCAAGGGAAAATATTGTCTTCAGAAAGAGAAAATGGTTAACTTTGCTGAGTGCTTTTGATAAAACTAATAATGTGACAAAAGATCCTAAATAACTTTACAATACTGAAAAAATTAAATATCTCAATATAAGCTTTATTGGTATAAAAAGAATACATTTCATATTAAATTAGTTGAAAAATAAATAAGACATAAAGATCTGGTAGCTGAACAGTGAAAAGGTCTGGGGTGATAAGGTGGTAACTGAAAAAAATTTATCTTTATTGAAATTTTTAAAGTCTTAAGATGAAAATTAAGAACAATGCTGACGGAATCCCCAAATTTTAAAATAAAAGATTAAAGATGGCAATTGGAAATAAGAAATAGTGGGACTTTCCTGAGAAGGAAATAGGGGTGAGATATACATTTTATAGATCTTTGAAGAAAAGAGAAATATTTATCCAAAGTAGATATTAAAATGAATAAGAATTGGGATTTATTTGAATGTGAAAAAATTTGTAGTTTTGGATGCAAAATTTATCATATTTGGATACTTTCTGGTACTGGGGATTGAACTCAGAGGCATTCTACCTCCGACTATACCCCCAGCCCTATTTTTTATTCTTTATTTTGAAACAGGGTCTCACTAAATTGCGGAGGGACTCACTAAGTAGCTGAGGCTGGCCGCAAACCCCGATCCTCCGGTCTCAGCCTCCCAAATGCTGGGATTACAAGCGTGCGCCACCACGCCCGGCTCCCAGCCCTATTTTTTATTCTTTATTTTGAAACAGGTCTCACTAAGTTGCGGAATGCCTCACTAGGTAGCTGAGGCTGGCCGTGAATCCAGATCCTCTGCTCTCAGCCTCCCAAATGCTGGGATTACAAGCATGCACCACCACACCCAGCTGGATACTTTCTTTTCAGTGAAGTAAAAGAGAAAGTAATTTGCTGAGATAAAGGGAGGAAAAAGAGTGCATAAATATGGAGTCAGTAGGGAAAGCACTGACAATTAGAGGGAAGAATTAGCTAAGTATAGAACATGTTGTAACATTGCTCTGTGGCCTAAAGTAACTTCAGAGCTTTATGATTATTCCTCATCTGATTTTTGCCCTTTCCCAGGAATATCAAATAATAAGTTTTCATATATATTCCCAAAATATGCTCTTCTTTCTTATCTGTCAATTTATAGTAATCTTGTCATCATCACTAAAGTCAACCAAATTCCAAACCCTAGAAACATTGACACCTTCAATTATTATAAATATCAACCAAGTAGTTGCCAAATATTCATTGTATCTCAATGATGTCCATTTCTCTTACCCCTTTTGATTTATATATCTACTATCGTAACTTATATTCTTATTACTCTCATCCAGACTAATATCCCATGTTCACTTTATTCCATTATCAGATATCCTATATAGTGCTTTTTTAAAAATCAAAGTAAATAATTAAATTTATTTACCTAAAGTCTTCAAAGACTCCCATGGATATCTAAATAACCTATAACCTCTCAACTAAATACCTGGACTTTATGAAATAATTCTACTCTGTTTCCCAGTCTCTTTTATACTTATTCACTATGTATTCCCTTACAGTTCTTCTCAATGACTCTCTCTCTCCTTGCTTATTACATTGTGCAATTTTATTAAACCATTGTTTATTAATCTCTGAATTTTATAACTGCAACATTCCTACCTTCTAATTTTATACATCTGCTTTTTCAACCAATCTTATCTTAATTATGATGTGTTTTTTCATGTTCTCAGCCAGTTAAGATCTCTTTCCTTTTCTTCTGTTTTTCAACCTAGGGAGATCCTGTTTCAAAATTAAAATGAAATATGGCTGGGGGTGTAGCTCAGATGTAGAATGCCCCTGTGTTCCATCCTCAGTACCACGCACACACACAGAACACAGAATTAACATACATAACATTAGTCATGAACTCGTTTTTGGAAATTATTTTTTCAAGGGTAATATTTTTTCGTAATAACCAACCAAAATAAATATAATGAGGTGATTAATTTGTGTTTGCTTTTTTGTTTTGGATTGTGTTTGTTTTGAGATAGGAATCTGAAGTATTATCCACCAAATAATAAAAGAAGTTGGAGTGCCACGATGAAAATAAAGAGAAATGAGAAGAAAGAGAGTGGATGAAGTTTATTTTGCCTTAAAACTTTAGCTTTGATCCAATCCTGAAAAAAAAAATCATGAAAGTAATGCCATGGCTCAAGAGCAAAAATTACAAAATAAAATAGGCTCTTATTTGGTTTAATTATTTCCCTCTAGGAGACACTATTGACTGAGATTGCCCTGCTAAGTACTAAAATATGTATATATTGAAAACAGAGCTACACATACAAAATGTGATATTCACTCCTATTTCATAATTTTCTAAACATTTGAAATATATTAAATTATTCTCTAACTACCAATTACAAAATAAAAAGCCTTTTTTTTTTTTTTTGTAAAATCACACAGACGTTTTCATATCAGCAGGAACCTCTTGATGGCAACAAAGCTTTGTAATTCATAGGTGCCTGTTTTGATTCTACATTTTTAGCATGGTTATCAGAAATGTTTCTAATTCTATATTAAGTGCAAAACTATTATATAATCAGTTTGTTACCTGAAGGATGGATTATGGCTTTGCATTTTTGTGAAATTTTAAAGTCATGCTTCAAATGAAATAGAACGAGTCGTATTTGTTGCTTACCATTTCAGAATATTGCAAAAACTACAGTATTTCAGATCTGCCATGGACAGTGAAGGCACCTTGCCAGAGATACAAGATGCTAAAATGTAGAGAAGTGAAGAATAAGAGAATTTAGAAACCTAGAACAAATTCACAAAGGGTTTATAGATGATATGGTCAGTAATTGGCTTCTAAACTCCACCAGGTAATAAAAGTAGGACTCAATTTAAGTTCAACAAGTCTCAGACACTGGAATGTATGTATGCTGGAATTATTTTCTTGAAATAATCTTACAAGTGGTAGTAAATTTCTTATCCTTCTAAATCCTTAGCTTAATGACTGCTATGGTTTGGATATGCAATGTCTTTCCCAAAAAAAGCTCATTTGTTTAAGCTAAGGATTCCTAAATGCACTATGGTACAGATCTGGATGATTGGATTATGAGGGCTCTGACCTCATCCATGCATTAATCCTTTTGATGCAAAAATAATTTGAATTGATCACTGGGTGGTAACTATAGGCAGGTATGGCATGGCTGGAGAAAGTAGGTAACTGGGATAGTGGCTTTAGGGAGGATGTCCTTTCTCTTTCCCCCTGAGTGTCCTTCTTTCACCAAGCCTTTCTCCCATCATGCATCTGCCTCGGAGCTTGCTGACCAGGAACTGAACCTCCAAAGCTGTGAGCCAAAATAAACCTTTCTTCCTATAAGTTGCTTTTGTTAGGTGTTTTAGTCACAGAATGAAAAACTGACTACACAATGACCAAAGTCAAATATTTGAATACATATGTATTATATTTTTAAACAATTATATGTAATAATTGTATGATAATTATAATGTTATCCTAGCTTATCTTTTTCTTTGTTTCATTTATCTGTGTCTAGATCACCAACTTTATGTTACTCAAAATTCTTTGAGGGATCCTGTTTTTGGTAAGGGAAGCAGTTAAAGTCCTTGCGATTGAGCCAGAGATTAGAGGTCCAATATATTTGGCATTTTAAAATCATAGAATTCTTTGTATGTTGAAGTATTTATACCCAGTTACATAGCTAACCTGTAAGGGCATACTTTATATTGTACATCAGCTTCAGGAAGACAAGATTATTATTGAAACAATAAAGAAATGAATAATGTTTATCCCCAAGTTTGATCCTTAGATCTTTTAAGTATCCAATACTCTATTAGCCTTTCATCATTATGAGGTGGGAAGGATACTTATATGAATTTTGGTATTTTCCAAATTTTGCCCTTTTCTTGGCTTAGTTTTTACTTCTTCACTCACCATCTTATTTACTAAATCCCCCTTCCTCAGGATTTGTAGATTGGTGTCTTACTCTTCTTCTGAGAGTTATCTTGGGACTACTCACTTATTTTAAGTAGTCCCACATGGCACAGTATATAATAGATTTTTGGCTTTTGATTATCACAAATGATGCCAAGTTTTAGGAAAATCCAAACTTTTCACATTATAATTCTATATATTGGTGTTGCCTTCCACTTGTATAACCTGTGCTCTGGCTATGCACACATTTTTACTCTTTACTTTTTGAACACAATTATTTGGTTTTACTTATTATCACAGTCTCCATGAGGGAGGGAACACTGCTCTTTGCCTTTGAGTTTCTAATGTCTAGCACAGTATCTGACACTAAGCAGTCATTTAATGAATAAGTATGCATCTGAAAACATTTTGTAATATTTGTACTGTAAATGAGAGAGCAAACTCAAGACCATAAAATTGTTGGTAAGTAAAATCTGATCTTCATTTCTCACGGGTTTGGATTGTAATGAAATCAACATGAAAAACCAATAAATTATAAAATTAAAACTATTTTAAATTGTTACCCTTGACTTGCATGTGGTAAAGAGACCATGTAGTATGCTTTATAGTCATTAAAATGTAAAAATTGAAACTGAAACCACAAGTGATGAAAATTATTAATGAGTGTTATATAACCCATGTAGATATACAGGCCTAGCTTGCATCTTCCCTGATTAGGCATACTTCCATGATCACTTTCTGTTCCAATACTTTACTCTTCTTAATAGGCCCACTGTTAACCTGTTTAGGGATCAGAGACTACGCAATAGGAATAAATAGTGAGTCTTCAGCTTTCTAATGCGGCCCAAAGGACCTTAATCAACAAGTATTGATTTTAAGTCTAGAGTGAGGTCAGCCACAGTCATGTACATTAATATTTATTAAAAGTTGTAGGCGAGGTATAATAAAAATTAGATTTTCTATTTATCTGCATTTAGTTGGCAAGGAAATTAGGCTGTAAAAGCACCAATAATTGATTTCAGCTATTTTCTTTATTTTAGTGTGGCAGGCTTCTGGTGCTGACTTGTGAGTGAATTCAAAGGTGATATTTACACAAATCAGACCTGAGAACAGAGGACACAATACTTTTATCACAAAATCTGAGTCAGGAGACAAGCAGTTATCTACATAGCAGTAGCAATGCAATCTAAGTTCTCTGTAATCTGTTTTTCTTCTTCTTCTTCCTTTGGGAATATTGAATTTGCTAGAAGACTAGCAAGGGTGATAAAAGGAAACTTGGTATGACCCCACACATTCTTACATAACTCATTGATGTTGAAGTCAACTGAGGGTGGGCCATTCAAAATCAACAACAGCTGATTTTTATCTATTGAATTGGATGTTTGCAAAATAATATAGAAAGGAAGGAAGGAAGATCATTTATTATATTGAAATTATTCTTTCCTATATTTTTAACATTTCCATATTGATGTAATGGAAGATAGGGTAGAAATGATGTTATGGAGAAATCTAAGGATATCACCTCTGATTAATCCTATGTCCATATTCCATGGATATTTTTGCCACACTGAGGCAATCTACAAAGTCTGCTGTTCATTCTTATTTTTAAAGACTAGGCAATTTAAAATTTGCCCCTGACATTTTTATTTTTCACCCCCAGAGGTCACTGCCAGGGAGTATTCTCCCACAGAAAACAAAATAATAGGTAGCCAGAGCATCTGTCAGTATAAGAAAATAGAACAGAAAGGAGGCAGCACTTATGGTCAGGATAAAGTAGACTCACAGTACCCTGCAGTTTGATTTAATGTTAACATTCATTTACATAGCAACACATGCTTTTTAAAAGCATTTTCCAATGTCATTAGAAATGAGCAACAATTATCTCCAAGTTGTAGGTTGATGACATTGTAGGTTGATGACAGATGTCATATTCACTCCGTTAGCGTCCTTAACACAGTGACATTCATTTTAAGTAACCATTGCCAGTGAGTATTTGGTGTCCTGAAAGGAAACTGCAGACAAAACATAAAGGATTTCAGGATCAGGATAGAATAGGGGCAGGGAACCTGGCTTAGACTTAAAAAATCCTAAGAAACAGTATACAGTAAATCCAGCTGTGCGACATGACAAATTTGGGTTGATCAAGATCATTATAGTCAGAAAATCCAGATATTCAGATGAGTAAACCTGAGTTATGTGTCTTTGAACAAGTGATACTAGTTAGTTGTTTCACCACACCATTTTCCCTCAAGATACAAAAACAGGGCCATAATCCTTGAATCAAATCCAAATCCTTGATAGTTTGACTGTAAAACACTATAATTTTTGTAGTGTCATGTGAATAACAAATAAATTCCTAATATGTTCTAGCTACTATATACTTTGTATCCATCTGGAAGAGCAGGTACTTATACATTGACCAACTGCTCATAATTACCCAAAGTTCAACAAACGTACTTTAAGTACTCTGGTCCTCTTTCTGGAAAATGGTCCAACCTTTCTCATTGGCCTCTACTGACCTTGTCTCAATCCATTTCTAGTTAACAAGAGTTTAGATCCCCAGTTTAACCCCTACTGTGCTATAGGACACTGCTTGAATAAAACTCTTCTTCTCTAGTGTTTGCTGCAACCAGACACTTGGGTACCACCTACTTACCCAATCCAGCTCTGAGGCCTGGATCCTACCAAGCACTGACCCTTCCACTATTGAGTCTACTGGCCATTTACATTCCATGAAAATGTCATAGATGATTATTTATTTTGTTAGTTCGCACAGGAGTGTTCTACTGAGCAACATCCCATCACTTTTCTTTTTTTGAAATAGGGTCTGGTTAAGTTGCCATGGCTTGCTTCAAAGGTGCAGTCCTCCTGCTTCAGCTTTCTGAGCAGCTGGCACTATAGACACATGCCACTATAGGTTTTGCTGCCAGCAAGTTAGAACAGAAGATGACATGATTCCATATTGATGAGCCACTATGCTGAAAGGCAGTGATAGCTAGAATTTAATAGCCAGAACTACAAATTCTAATGCTCCACCCATGCTGAAAATGAGAGGCCTATAACCTGTCAATACCCAGGTCAAAACTCCTGAAGTTTAGAAATTCAGAAAGGAAAATATACTGATTGTTGTGGGTCAGCATTATGTCCTTGTGGGTTCTTGGCCTCTGTGGTGAAAAGAATTTCAGCACACATTAGATAGGGACAAAGGTAGGCAGATTTTTATTTTAAGGGAAAGGTACAGGTACACAGGGGAAAGGGCACAGGTCATCTCAGAAATCTCCAGGATCACAGTAGGGAGAGAGAGAGAGCCATGGCTGGGAGAGAGAGGGAGGCGGCTAGAAAAGAGATAGCCCTGTGGTCTCTCATCCTTTTTATATTACACTTGGAGAGGGGCTGGCTTAAGAGTCCAGGGTGGGGAATAGGGAACCTGGGGCAGCATAGGATATTGGACCCCCACTCCTGGGTTCTTAAAAAAAGGTGAACAAACTTTAGGTAGGACTCTCCTAGAGTGGAGACAGGAAGTCTGAGATGTGGAGTCTTACAATAGGTGTAACTTCCTTTTGAGAGGCAAATAGAGCTCTGAAAAATCACCTTAGGGACTTCCAAAATGGAGTCAGCCCATGTGAATAGGTCTTACTTTTTAAGGATGAGCATGCTCTGTTAAAACAAAACCATTTTTTCTTTCCTTCCCAATCCATCTCCTTTCTGCCTAAATTTTATGTCTTCTCTTCTACCCATTATTGATGATACCATGGCATAAATTGCATTGCACATATGAAAATATTAAGATATTTTAAAATGTTTGTGCTTGTTTATTTGTTATGAAAATTTAGTAGCTTGGTTCAGACTCAAATCCCCTGTTTATAGCAGCAAGACTATTCCAGGTTTTGTAACAGGTACATATCATTCTGTGAAAGCCTTTGTCAGGAATTACTCAGGGGTAGAGTGCAGCTGATCCCACAGATTGAGAGATCAACATCTACAGGTAAGAATGTCTGGGGAAAACAGGCTGACAATGATTTGTGTTAAAGCACCATTCAAAAATGCTTCTCGACTACATGAATGACAAAATCTGAGGTCCATAAGGCTGCAGTTATAATCTATTGTAGATGAGTTGGAAGGAAAAAAACTCTTTAAAAAATGAACATGCTTATCAACCTTTATTTTTATTTTTAATTTTTTGCAAATAGCCAGGAACTGGAGGTATCTTCACTGCATTACACAGGTTCATGAACTGAAGTACTCTTAGTTGATGTTTTGATTTCATTTTTTTTTTAAGATTAACTGCAGGGGTCATGCTAAAATCTCTCTTATCACTCTTTTCTCATTAAGCAACCCTCCAGGGAAGAAGATTGTAAGACTTCAGACTCCATTTCTAAAAACACATGGGCAACACTCATCATCACATTTTCTTTCATTCAAATACCAATCTTACAAGGTTTTAATTTTCCTAGGTCTGCTTAGCACATTTAAATGCAGATACAAACTAATGAAATTATTATAGTTCCAATTTGTGTTACTCATGAACAAATAACATTTATTAGGTCTCCATAAAATTACTTACGTCTATAGTAACCTTGTTCTTGTATGTTTTATTTCTATTCTAAATTATTACTTCTAATCATTCCCTTTTATTGTTATGCCTGCAAAATTTAAAAAGAAAAATAATAGACTCCTTAAACACTTAAAAATATTGCCAAAATATATATGATAGATATCCAAGCCAAAGCACAGAAAATGTGAAATGTATTTTGTTAACACAGTCTCATAAATGTCATGTTTTAATATGTTTTCAAGGACACTTTCAAAATTGCTACTGGAAAAATAATATAATAAATGGGAAATGCTCAACTAAAACAATTATAACAAAAGGTCTAAAAATGCTCTGTAACGCATTTGCAAAAAATTGAACTTATGCATATAAGCCATAATATTTTATACTTTAAGTTATTAATGAATGCAACGTTATTCTCAAGGAAAGCATCAAATAATTGATATTCAACACAAGACATTTTTAGCAAAGCTGGAAAGCCCCAATTTCTAAATTAGGTCACAGTCATTAAAACTAATATACAGTACCATCTAACCCTTGTTTATCAGTATTATGACCTATTACTTTTAATTTCTCCCTAACAAAGGAGAGGCCTCAGCACATATATTCAATTTGAATATATAGTACATTACATATATGTATATTGCTTTTTAAAAACTGAAAAAATGCATTTTCATTTAATGTATTTTAAAAATATGGAAGAGTATACATTTTCCATAATACATGTATTGATCCTCACATATTCTCTAGATCCTTTTCTATACACGTACAAATAGATTATATTAACCCATCGGTAAGTCTATATGTATTCTTCTTGAGATTCTTATTAATTTTGCACATCCTCCAGTTAATGGCTATATGAGTTTCTCTACTGTTTTACTGTACCTATCATGCTGCAATAAATATCACTGAAAGTATTTTTTGCACTTTGGTGAGTGATTTTTGCAAAACAAAATTCTTAAACGTAATGATGGATTGAACAATATACCTATGCCCCAGGCAATGCTTTTTTAGAAGTCTTTTGGGAGCTGCAGAAGTGGATCTCTGGGGAGCTGTAGCCAAAGTGTTAGAGAAAGAAAAATAAGGAGGTAGCCTAGAGAAGTCTACAAAAATAAAAGCAGAAAAGTCAGAGTAAAATGGTAACAGGTGATTCAGAAATGATCACCTAGTTTTTCAAATATATGAGGAGATGGCTTGAAGAGGAAAATTTTTGGCTGGTTGCGGTGGTGCACACCTGTAATCCTAGTACTTGGGAAGCTGAGATAGCCAGAAGCCAGCCCGAACAACTTAGTGAGACAGTGTCTCAAAATAATAAAATTTAAAAAAAATAGGGCTGGGGGTATATCTCAGAGGTAGGACTTCGCTGGATTTAATTCCTATTACCACAAAATAGGGATAATTTTAGATTGTAGTGTCAAAATAAGTTTGTACTTGTTTTAATATAGAGTACATATTTGTATTTAATTTTTGAAATATAATTATGATAACGAAATGTATACACATTATCTTATACACCCTGTACTGTTCTAGGAACTGATGATAAGGAGGTTCCTACTTCGTTCACTTTATATTTTAAAGAAGGAAAGAAAATGCATAAAAAGTGATAAACCAAGCCGGGCATGGTGGCGCACGCTTGTAATCCCAGCATTTGGGAGGCTGAGACCGGAGGATCCGGGTTCGCGGCCAGCCTCAGCTACCTAGTGAGGCACTTCGCAACTTAGTGAGACTCGGTTTCAAAATAAAGAATAAAAAACAGGGCTGGGGGTGTAGCTCGGAGGTAGAATGCCCCTGAGTTCAATCCCCAGTACCACAAAAAAAAAAAGTGATAAACCAATGAGCACTCAAGATAACTTCAGATAATTGTAAGAACTGGACAAAAGAGGAGACCTAATCAGAGACAAAGGCCTAGGCAGTGGAAAGGCTTAGATTGGAGGACCAGAAAAGGTGTTTTGAGAATGACTTTGGTAGATGAGGAAAAACCATAAAAACTCTCAGGGAGGACTGTATCATACAGAGGAAGCATACTCTAAGAGCCTTAAGCTGGAATGAATTTGGAAAATTCTAAACAAGAACAGTAGAATAGTGGCTAGGGACTGGAGAAGACAGGAGAGGAGAGTATCGGGACCCCAATAAAGACAATAACTGAACCTGAACGTTGCTGGCTCAAACTTCTCTTTATTATACCTCTCTCTCCCTATCTGGGATCGAGGACGCTACTCAAGCTGTAATAGTAACCATTCTCTTAACCCTGACAGTAACCATCTCTCTAACCACAATTGCTTCTCTCACCCCACTCTTGTTCTCCGTAACCGTTCCTCGCAATAGTACCTCTCCAACAGACCCCCAACAACCTTTCTCTCCAGCAACCAACCATCCACCAGCAACCAACCAACCTCTCTTCCCAAAACCCCTCTCCGTAACCATTCCTCCTCCCAAAACCTCTCTCTCCCGCAGGAGGTAGAGGCTCTTAAAGCCACGCAGGGCTTGAGCCAGGAGGTGCCCGTATACAGCTCTCACCTGGGCAGGCCACGGGCCGGGCGTGCTGGTGCATGCGCTCTACCGTGGGGCAGCCCTAGGATGTTACCACCTGCAGCCACTCCTGGCATACTGCCAGGCGCCATCTAGAGGCAAGGTCTAGCTGGGCGGGGTAAGACCCCAACAGGAGAGAAAAGGGAGAATTGGAGAAGGAAGCCAACCAAACAATGTTCTGTTCATATGTAAATATACCACATATCACCATGAATTTTATTATCATGTGTAATTACAATGCACTAATGGAAAAAGAAAATGTGATTCTAGAGAAGTGGAAAATAGAGAATTTGTACTCTTTCACAACAGAAAGGTGATTGATCAAATAAAGCAGTTGTCATCAAACATAAGCACACCTGTGAAATTTGATAAAAATGAAAATAAACAAATATAAACAAAAAAAAGATTGCTGGGTCCCCTTATAGATTTCCTGATCCGCAAGGTCTGGGATGGAGAACCAAATCTGTATTTCCAGTAAGTTCCCAGTGATACTACAGCTTCTGATCTGGAGAACAATCTGGTGAAGGAATGATACAATACTTTGAACACACAACAGATGTTTTAGATTTATTTGATTATTTATTTTTTTCTGATTTATTTTATTTTACAAACTTTTATTGGTGCATTATAGTCTCATATCATAATGTAAGTCATAGTCACAGTGGCATACATGCACATAGCACTTGGCAAGCCTTCCCCTGGCTCCCCTCCATTCTCCCTGCTCCCCATACAGGGTAATGAGATTGGCATTGATATTCTCACATATGTACATAACGCCTATGAAAGTAATTCCTTCACTGATCCTCCCTCTCCCCTCTTCCCTTCCCCTAGACCACCTCCCTGGCTCCACTGGGGTTTCTCCTCTGGTATCTGAAGTCCTATTGCTATCCTGATAACTCCCTAGCTTCCACATATGAGAGAAAACATATGACCCTTCATTTTCTGTGACTGGCTAGTCTCACTTAACATAATGGTCTCCAGGTCCATTCATTTTCCTGCAAATGACATCATTTTGTTCTTTATTGCTGAGTAGAATTTCATTGTGTATATATCCAACAATATTGTAATCCATTATCTCTTGATGGACACCTTATTGGTTCCATAATTTGGCTATTGTGAGTTGTGCTGCTGTGAACATGGATATGCATATATTACTGTAATTATTTAATTTCAATCCATTTAGAAAGATACCCAGTATTGATATAATTGGATTTTTTTAAGTATAATGGAAAACTATGGGGTGATTCTAAGCAGTAAACTCTGAATGAAGAACAGATGGGAGGAAGGGAGTAGAAAAAGAAAGTGAAGTATACTCTGAGCTTGTTTATATTTTGGATCTAAAGAATGACTCCTACAGAAAGCATACAGTTAGATGTTATTTTGTTTTTATATTTTTTTAATCAGTGTGCCTACTTGTGTCTTTTTTTTAAATTTTTTTTATTGTAATAATTCGTGCTTTGTATATATACATTTTTGTTAGGTACAAATTGATATAGACAAATGTGCACACATTTCTCATCTGACCCTTTCTCCAATTCCCACCCCGCTCCCTCGCCCTCCCTCCCTCTCAAGTTCAGTTCAGTGAGTGATCTTGATATAATTGTGTAAGTACATCATGTGCCTTAGGGTGCTCTCCTCCCCCCCCCCCGCCCCGTCCAATCCCTTCAGTTAAAACAACTTCTTTGCTTATCGAGGATCTCTCCTTTTCATCTGGAGACCCTCTTATGCCCCATCTTCTCCCTAGCATCCGCATATTAGGGAGAACATATGCTTCTTTACTCTTTGTGACTGGCTAATCTCACTTAACATAATGTTTTCCAGTTGCATCCACTTCCCTGCCAAGTACATGATTTTGTTCTTCTTTATGGCT
>PVLC010020279.1:0-29528 GCA_004027655.1 Graphiurus murinus | reverse complement strand
TTTTTTTATCTTTGAGATATTTGTAATATCTTAGTCTTAGAATCAGAGTAATTTCAGAATTGGAAAATATTCCTTCCTGTTCAAGTTTCTGGAAGAGTGTTTTTTATGTAGAGTTCATATGACTTCTTTCTTATAAATCTGGTGTTCAAGTTTCTGGAAGAGTGTTTTTTATGTAGAGTTCATATGATTTCTTTCTTAGAAATCTGGTAAAATTCCCCAGTGCGACTCTCGGGGCCTATAGTTCTTTGATTTTTTTTTTTTTTTTTTAAGGGTTTTCAATAGGTTGGATCTTTCAAGAAATGTGCCTATATGAGATCGGAAAAACAAAACAACTTTTTCTATTCTCACACTCAACACAGCACACTTTTCGTCATCGGAAAGTGGGGAGACACAGGGTTTCCCCATACAGCAAATACTTCCTCAGTGGACACCAGCAGGGTGTTCTATGATTCAACTCAATTCTGACACTATCTACCTGGAATTAGAGTTAGATCCACAGGTTAAGATATTAGTCCAGGAAGACTGCCCCCCACTTCAGATGCCAATCTTGGGTCCCCAGTTGTCATGTATATTTCTGAGAGCTGACGACAATTAGGGTCTCCACTATTCCTTTCTTGGGTTCATAGTTTACTAGAGCAGTTCACAAAACTCAGGGAAACAATTCTGTTTATTCATATATTCTATTAATAAAGGATATGGTAAAAGACACTGTTAAACAGCAAGAGGAAAAAATACAGAGCACAAGGTAGGGAGGAAACGGCATGGAGATTTTATGCTGTCTCTGGACATGCCACACCCAGCACCTCCGCACCTTCAGCAGTCTGCTCTGGTCAGCATGTTCCCTCCAAAACTCACGTTGAAATGTGTTATTGCAAGAGGTGACCAGGCCACCAGGGCTCTGCTCTCATGAGTGGATTGCCATCACCATCCCAAGAGTGGGCCAGGTTCCCTAAGAGCAGGTCGTTAGAGACTAGAGTTCTGCCCTCTCTCCTGTGCTCACTGTGTCCCTCTGAGAAATGATGACACAACACAGAGCCCTTTGCCAGATGCCAGTGCAGGCGCTTGGCCTTCCCAGGCTCAGAGTTAGATTTATTCTCCTTATATATGACCCAGTCTTGGGTATTCTGATGTGACAGCACAAAACAGACTGAGACCCAGTCTACACGAATTCAACCCAACAACCTGCTATTCTGACGACACTAAGAAAATGCAGCTCATCTTCCCGGGCCCTGTGGGGAAGGGTTGACAAGGAAGGCAGAGGAGAAGTGTGGTGTGTGGCTCCCAGCAAGATCTGGGCCTCAGGTCAGACTGCAAAGCCATCAGGGGTCTCCGGCAAGCAAATGTTTCCTCCTCTGTGGCTCTTGGTTCTCCCAGCTGCAGTCATGGATGCAGGCTGTCATTGCTGAGGAACCCAGGTCACCCTCTCCCAGTCTCCCACAGCCACCCCTTCCTCATGGGGCTTCTTCCTTTGACCTCTCCTTCCACAGTCTGAGCAACAGCCTGCTACTAAATCGGCCACTCCAGGGCCACGTCACTTCCCCTCTCGAGAAACCACAAGTGAGTATCGCATTTGCTTTTCACTTCGTGAAATGTTAGAAATAGACTTGAGAACATTCCATTAACAGCATTTCCTCACCAGCTACCACCCCACTACAACACACTCACACACACACACACACACACACACACACACACACACACACACACACACACACCTTCAACAGTCACTGCTGCCTTGTGCCTCTGGACCTTCCTTTTCCTTCTGACTCCTCTGAGGCTTTGACTGTCACACTCTGTTGCACTTCCGGTGAAGACTTTACTCTTCTCTCCATCCAACTCTCCCCCCCTTAAAACAATGAAAAATTCCTCTTCACTAAGAGTCTTTCTAGATGCCCCTACTCCCAGCTGGACCACTTAGTGCTGGGCACTATTTTTGTATCTGAGAATGCTTATTTTGTATATATTGATTTGCCTGGAGACTATTCTTTCCCACTGTGTGCACATTTCTTTTTTTTTTTTTTTCTTTTTGCGGTACTGGGGATTGAACTCAGGGGCATTCTACCTCCAAGCTATACCCCCAGCCCTATTTTTTATTCTTTATTTTGAAACCGAGTCTCACTAAGTTGCAGAGTGCCTCACTAGGTAGCTGAGGCTGGCCGTGAACCCAGATCCTCCGGTCTCAGCCTCCCGAATGCCGGGATTACAAGCGCGCACCACCACGCCTAGCTTCTGTGTGCACATTTCTACCTGTCTGGCACAGTATTGTGCTCTGTTGGGCACTGAGTACCTGTGTGGGGTTCAGATTCAGCTGGTACTCACTGAGCATATTCTAGATGACAGGCATGCTGGGCATATCCTGTACTGTCTAATTTAATTATTACAAATAACTTGTAAAACAGGTTGAGAGGCTTTCCTAAGGTCACACAGCTACTGAGTGGGCAGACCAGGATTCAAACACTATGTTAACATAGAGGTATAAGGAACCTGGAATCACTGCCCTAAGAGGGAAGTTATTATTCCCTCTTGCTACAACATGCAGCCCAGAGTGAGAAATACTTTTTATTAAGCAACCAGGTCAGATAATTTTAGTTGAATTACAAACTAAATCAACGTAAAATGCATATGATGCACACAGCAATCCTTTAACTTTCAAGAGAGGAGAGAAAGATGAGAAATATGTAAAGGACTGACTATGTTTTACAGACAGACTCTGGAAATTGTTCCCTGACTATGAATCTTCTAGTTCTGCCCATAGCTTCTTCTTAGGGATAGACAGCCAGAAGTAGATCCTACACATGGGGAAATTTGGTACACAAGAGATGCATTACAGATCAGTTGAGTAAGGAAGGAAAGCCTGTTCAATGAATGTACTAGAATAGTACAGCAAAAGGTAAAATTAGATCCCTACCTCATACCATATACATAACTAAATTGAAGGGGACTTGAATACCTGGGTAAAAAGGTAAAACTAAAAACTTTTTAAAACAAAATATAGGAGCCAGGTGTGGTGGCCCACGCTTGTAATCCCAGCATTTGGGAAGCTGAGACCAGAGGATCCAGGTTCGTGGCCAGTCTCAGCTACCAAGTGAGGCATTCCGCAACTTAGTGAGACCTTGTTTCAAAAAATAAAAAAGAATAAGAAATAGGGCTGGGGATGTAGCTCGGAGGTAGAATGCCCCTGAGTTCAATCTCCAGTACCGCAAAAATAAATAGTAGTAGTAGTAGTAGTAATAATAATAATAATAATAATAATAATAATAATAATAAATAATATAGGGAGACTATATTTAAGACACTAAAGTACAAAATATTTCTCAGACTTTTAAAAAGCACAAGCCATAAGAGATGTCATTGATAAATCTGACTTTAATACTTAAAACTTCTGTACATAAAAGATATCATAAGTGAAAATAAGCTCCATAGTTTGGGAAGTTAAATTTGCAACTTATGTAAAAGTCAAAGGATTAAAAGTCAAAGGATATATAAAGAATCAATAAAGTCAAAGGAATAAAAGTCAAAGAATATATACAGAACTCTTTAAAATCAATAAAACACTAACAAACTCAAAAGTGGAAAAAGAATTTGGAACGAAAATTTTTAGAGAAGGAAACACAAACAGCCAATAAGCGAAAAAATTGCTCAATCTTCCTAGCAATCTTTTCCTAGTCAGGAAAAGGGATGTTAAAACAATGAGATACCATCAGATTGGAAAAAATCTTTAAACTTTAGCAATACAAGTTGCAAGAATAATGAGGTTAAAAGGGAATTCTTATACCCGGTTGGTGAACATGCAAGTTAGTGCAAATATTAAAAGCAACCCCATTTCTTGGTATAGTACTTTAAGAAACTCTTGTACATGAGGCATCAGGTCAATAATAGATATCTTATTTCACCATTGTTCGAAATAATGAAAAACTGAACACAGCTCAAGTGAGTATTGACAGAAAATGGGAAAACCATAATATAGTTTATTATCACAAGGAGATGCTATATGGTAAAAACAAATGAATTACACTACAGCCCCCTGTATTAACATGAATACATTTCTGACATCTAATGTTGATCAAAATAAGCAAGCTAAAAAGAAAATGCGAAGTGTTATCTATACAGTTTTAAAAGCACACAAAATAATCCATGTGCAAACTTGTCACTCCACTTGGTCCCCAAAGTCTTATTGTTCATCTTTGTTTTCCTAGCACACCGCTTTATGTAAGAGGTGCTCAGCAAAGACTTGCAAACTAAAGAATTTAAGAACTTAAGAATATAAAAAATTATATGAATGAACAAATTAATTCATACAACTGTGGCAGGAAGTAAGGCGGGAAATGGAGGGAGAAGCACTAGAATCTTTCATTTCTATTAAGTGAGGGATAAAACTGCACAAAGTATCAATCCCCCCCCCAAAAAAGAAAACTGTAAAGGCTCTAAAATTTGTTTGTTTGTTTGTTTGTTTGTTTTATGGAACTCAAGATTGGACCCAGGGGTGTTCTACCTCTGACCTACAACCCCAACCCTTTTTAAACTTTTATTTTGAAACAAGGTCTCACAAAGTTGCCCAGGTTGGCCTGGAATTTGTGATCTTCCTGTCTCAGCCTCCCAAGCATAGAGATTACAGGCCTGTGCTACCACATCTGATTGTTTGTTTTGTAGCACTGAGGATTCAATTTAGGGCCTCGCACACTGAGCTACATCACCAGCCCTTTTCATTTTTTTTTTTTTTTAATTTTGAGACAGGGTCTTGATAATTTGACTGGGCTGGCCTTGAACTTGTGATCCTCCTGCCTCAGCTTTCCCAGTAGCTGGGATTACAGGGGTGCACCACTGCACCCAGCTAAAGATACTACTTTAAGCACTGAGAAAATAACAAGGCCAGGGGAGGTAGGGAAGAGGTTGGAGGAAAACGAGAAACTAGAATGTTTTTTCACAATCAATCTCTCTCTCTCTCTCTCTCTCTCTCTCTCTCTCTCTCTCTCTCTCTCTCTCTCTCTCTCTCAGAGAGACACACAGAGACAGGAAGGAAAGGGAGAAAGATCTCGAAGAAGCAATAGAAAGAAGAGTAACATTTCCAAGGAGCTTAGAAAACTGACCCCATGCAACATGCAGCCTCTGATTGAGGAGCCTCTAAGAAAGAAGTCAAGGCAGGTTCTGAGAGGATCCAGCAGCAGCTGTGAGAACAGAAGGCCCTTTCTCGCTCCAGAGTCTCTGCCAGGTGGCTCTATCACGGGCATGGCGGCACCATGGCACACTCCACCCTGAGCCCTCCTCCTCCAGATCCCTCCTGGGCCCCGTGGCTCTCAGTGTCCATGGCCCTGCCCAGTCTCGAGCCTGCTCCTGCCTGTGCCAGGGTGCCAGATGGACACATATTTTGTAATTATCACCACAGCCAGGCATCTGGGAGGCTTCCCTGGTCATTCAAAGTAATTAATCTTTCATACTCATTGATAATAAGGTGTTGCTTAGAAAAGGATGGGTCCATTGGAAAGCAGGAAATGAAGGAACCACAGTGACATTGCATATCACTGCTTTGTGCATTAACTGCACTTACATCATTCTTTCAAGACCTTTGATCCATTTAAGAAGGAATAAGATAGACAGAAATTATGCAGTATTCCTTTAATTAGAAGTATTTCCCAACAAGAGGACTTCTAAAAGAAATGCTTAAAATCTCTGCGTGGGAATGTTTCACCAACTACAGGAGCTGTGTCATCAGGCAGGTGCCAATAAAGGGTGCCTGGAAGAACTCTGGATGCCCAACCTACTTTTCCAAAAAATTCCACTCACTCAGAGCATGAAGGTTGGAGACGGAGAGAAACAGCAAGCTACACCCTGCCCTTCCATTTTTGACCATTGAAAACAGGTGAGGATTCCGGAGCCTGGGATCCATGGGGGCCACACGACACCAGTGTGCCATCTCCTCTTTGTTCCCCTAAGACCAGTCACTGCCTTGGAATTACACATTCACAGGAGCCATCTTCCCTGGCCTCCAGTCTCATTGCTGACGGACAGAAAATCTACTCAGCTTGAGTGTAAATTTTAAGTAGCTGACTGACATTTCTTCTAAAAACAAACAAACAAAACCCTGGCATTCAACAGTGGAGGTGGGAATGGGGTGTCATGATTTGGGCATGGTATGTCCCCCAAAAGCTCATGTGTGGAGGGCTTGGTCCCAGTGCAGCCGTGCTCAGAGGTAGGGCTTTGGGACGGGATTGCATCGGGAGGGCTCTGACCACTCACGTACGGTTCACAATTGAATGGACTATTGGGAGGTGATGGAAGCTGCTGGAAGCAGGGTTTAGTTGGAGGACGTAGGTCACTGCACGTGTGCTCTAGGGAGGGAAGTCTTGTCTGTCTGTCTGTCTGTCTCTGTCTCCTTGGCCTCCTGTTCTGCATGAAGTGAGCTGTTTTGCCCCAACACATGCTCCCCACTGTGATGCTCTGCCTCACCATCGGCTCAGAAGCAAGGGAGCCAGCTGAACACGGGCTGAACCCTCTGAAACCAATGGCCAAAATAAACCTTTCCTCATTTAAGTTGATTTTCTCGGATATTTTGTCACAGTGACAAAAAGCTGACTAACCCATGTGTCAAGGTATAAATGAGGTGGAGGTAGAGAAGAATTTCGAGATCCAGCAAAATTAAGAAAAGTGAAGAAGAAAACAGAAGCATAGGATGTACCTCTTTGAAGGGGTGATGATAAGCTGGGTGTGGTGGCACATGTCTGAAATCCCAGGCTGAGACAGAAGGGTCTCAGTTTCAAGGACAACCTCAGCAACTTAGCGAGGCCCTCAACAACTTATTGAGACCCTGTTTCAAAATAAAAAACAAAAAGAGCTGGGGGTGTAGCTCAGAGGTAGAATACTGCTGCATTCAATCCCAGTATGAAAGGGAGAGGAGGCAATAATTAGTCAGGCGTGGTGGCACAGGCCTGTAATCCCAGTACTTGGGAGGCTGAGACAGGAGGCTCAGAGGTTCAAGAGCAGCCTCAGCAATTTAGTGAGGCTCTCAGCAACTTAGTGAGACCATATTTCAAAATAAAAAAAAATAAAAATAAAATAGGGATGGGGGCATAGCTTGTAGGTAGAATATCCCCTGGATTCAATCACCAGTACCACAAAAATAAATAAATAAATAAATAAATAAATAAATAAATAAATAAATAAATAAGCAAACAAAGTGATGGTAGCACTGAAAAACTGTTCTAAAGAGCAAAATGTTGTCACCCAGAGAACCAGCTGAGCATTGCAATACCATGCCATAAACTTCTATCCACTTGACCCTTAGGTTACTCAGGAGATCAAACAGTGGATCAGGGCAGGCGAATCTGCCCCCAATGGCACCCCAGTCCAGATTACATAGCAATGTGCTCCCCATAGTCACCGACTTTGGTTAACTGCCCAGCCTCATTCACCAGGGAGATATTAACTTTGCCTTCTTTGGGGGGGTTAGGGAGGGGACTGCTTACCTTTCGAGGAGTTTGCTTGCTGACAGGGCACAACCGGAATGGATCCTAATTATCATGATCTGAAAAGGGGCTTAGGAACCCGTTCAGAGCGAGCGTCGGTGGCTGTTGCTGTCTCGGAGAGAGTTCCTGAGACCCACACTCAACCCGGCTTTCACTTCCCTCTTTAACCTGCAGCCTCTGACACTGCGTTGTCCATTTATTTTCTTGACTATCTGCCTTTAAAGATTAATTTGTTCTGCTGTGAAAGCTATCCTATTAATCCATCTGAGCGATTTGGCCCACTGCTCTTAGACTAATTTATTTTTTACCCAAATTCCAACCTTCGTTTGTATGCAACAGAGGCGGCACCTGCTCTCACCATTTTCAACCTTACAACACTGAATTCTTTCCTTACTAACAGGTGAGGAAAATCTTTTCGCCTGCAATTCAAGCAATGTAAAATAAAACCCGCGTCAATATTCCAACCAGAGTAAAGAATCAGTGGCGTAAATTTAGCAAAATTGTAATCTCCCACTGGAGAGTTACGAAGGAAAGCAATTTCACCAAGATTCCTGTTATCTGCGAGGGAGAATATTGCTACGTCATCCAAGAGACACAGACTATCTGTGAAGCCAAAAGGCACTCATTTGGGGGGGGTCCTAGAATTGCATTTCGGGAGGGAGATTCCAGCAGAAACCAGAATGCCCCCCTATTAAAAGGGTACTTTTAAGGTTTGTAAAAAGAGGAAATGGGTAAAATGAAATGGTAAAAAGAGGAAATCACTCAGAGATTGTTTACCTAGAAAGATGATTACAGGATAAGTTTACATCTATAGCTCATTGGTCCAGCTACACACCAGCTAGCAATCCCATTTTTCTTAAAGTTTAATTTATCCAATCCTCTAGATGTTCCTCCTCAGTACATAACTTTAATGTGGCATGTCAGCAAGTTCACAGAGGGGTCATCACAGCACAGAACAGAGTCTGGGACATGACATGGTGTCACTGCTGTCAACCGTTTGTCACAGCCTTCCAATACCTGGATCTTGTCTAAAGAAATACATTTCCGAACATTTTTGGATTTTTTTTTCCATCCTAGCTCTTTTTGTCAAAGACATAGAAATCCAAATGTCATGTGTTAGGTGGTCTTTTATTTATATTCTTTTTCTATCCAGATAAGCCTAAATATAGGAAGAGAAGATAGAGCCATTTTTAACATCAGGTTGACCACACTGAGTGTAATGAAGAAGAAAGGGCCGTAAGATCATAATCGATCATTAGAAAATGTGAAGCGGGTTCAGTACCAATTACAATCTGTGCTTTGTCCACTATGTCTTTTTATAAAATTAACATCATTAATTGCTAGAGGAGAGGTGTGGGGTCCTCCCGACGAAGGGGGTCTCTACCCCATTTCCCTGGAGCGTCTACCCTGAAAAGGGGGTTCCCCTCGGAAAAGGAAGGTCGCACCACAATGAACACATGGCGGGGACTGAGCATCAGAGGACTCATCCGTTTATTACACGAGGGGCAAAGAGTTATATAGAGCTGAGCGTGAGGAGTGTCTCCTTGCAGGGCCAATCAGGGTAAATGTCATCCTGTTCATGCCTCTTTGGTCCAGTCCAAAAGCTGATCATGGGCCGGTCACGCTACCAGGAACCTATCAATGTCTTGATCACGCTGAGACATCCCTCGTCCAATCCTGGTCTCTGGTAAACACTCTTAGGTCTCCGCCCTCACCACTTCCCCTCTGCACCATCTTTGATGCCTTTTTTTTCCTTTCCATTGGGCGGGGCTACCGCCTTCTCTCTGGGGATCTTCCCCACAGAGGGGGGCAACCAAAAGCAAGATCTGTGTCATTTTCTTTTTTTTTTTTTTTTTGCGGTACTGGGGATTGAACTCAGGGGCATTCTACCTCCGAGCTATACCCCCAGCCCTATTTTTTATTCTTTATTTTGAAACCGAGTCTCACTAAGTTGCAGAGTGCCTCACTGGGTGGCTGAGGCTGGCCGTGAACCTGGATCCTCCAGTCTCAGCCTCCCGAATGCTGGGATTACAAGCGTGCGCCACCATGCCTGGCTTATGTCATTTTCTTTAATGGGATATTATCTTTCCTTATGTCACGACTATTGTTATCATCACCATTAGCATTATTCTCATGGTCATCTGTGTCTAAGAATTTAACCTTGTCAAAAAAGAGATCTGGTCTATAGTCAGTTTGTTTACCTTGAGCCATGCCAGATAGTTTAACAAGGTGACTTACAGTGGGGACTTCGAGTCCTGCGGTATTAGCTGGAGGCTGCTGTCAACCATGTCGTGAGCAGCCAACCACGCCGGCGTGACCAAACCCCATCAAAAACCCCGGATTCAGGGTCCGGTGAGCTTCCTGGTTGTTAGTCTGCACATACTGTCACACATCATTGCTGAGAAAATGCCTGCAGTTCCACTGCGAAGAGGCAACTGGAATTTAGAAATTTCCCCAACTCTACCCCACGAGTCTCTTCTCTTGACTGATTTAACCTATATCTTTTCACCATACTTAGCCAGAACTTTGAGTATAACTGATCTCAATGAGTTCTGTTAGTGAATTATCAAAGTTGAGCCTGACCTTGGGGATTCCCAAACTCGTGACTGGTGTCAGAAGTGAGGGTAGACCATGGACTGTTCCCCTAATTCTGCAAAGAATGTTGCATAATGGTCATGAAATAAAATCAGATTTTTTTTTCTCCATAGCTATATGTTTATAGCAAGCTTACCTAACATTTCTGGGTTGATTTTCCTCGATGAAAGAGTCTTAATGAGCTTTATAAATATTCCAAATTACTCAGCTACCTAGTGAGGCACTCCACAACTTAGTGAGACTCGGTTTCAAAATAAAGAATAAAAAAATAGGGCTGGGGGTGTAGCTCGGAGGTAGAATGCCCCTGAGTTCAATCCCCAGTACCACAAAAAAAAAAAAAAAAAAATATTCCAAATTAGAGCTTGTGCTCATCTAGTAAGAACTCAAGAGAAAAGCAGTGAGTAGAAAGATCACAGGATTTGGACTGAAATGTAAATCCAAATGCCAACTCTAGCATAGACTGGCTATTTTTCCCTGGGCAGAAGAGGTATGGGGAATAAAGAGTCCAAAAGAAATCATGTGAACAATCGGTAGACTGGGCCCCCAATCTTTTAGGTTACTAGGAAAGGCTACATATGTTTCTGGCTAATAACCTCAATCCTTTAATATTTACCTGCCCAGTGACACCGAAATGCAGAAGGGCCTTCACATCTGGAGGCCACAATCACTAAGTGTAGTTTTCATCTGACTCTGGTCTGACTTTGGAAGAGTTCAATTTGCTCTCTATTCACAAACATTGTTCTGAAGGTTACAGTTTTGGGTTTTTTTTTTTTTCTTTGAATATCCACATTTTTTTTTTTTTTGAGGGATTACAAGCGTGCGCCACCACGCCCAGCTTTATTCTTTATTTTGAAACAGGGTCTCACTAAGTTGCGGAGGGTCTCACTAGGTAGCTAAGGCTGGCCCCGAACCCGGATCCTACGGTCTCAGCCTCCCAAATGCTGGGATTACAAGCATGCATTACCACGCCCAGCTTGAATACCCACGTTTATTATGACACTTTTCCCCAGTATTTTTTTAACCATAGATATGAAAAAAAAATTATCTAGGAATTTTTGGAAGGGTGACACTATTTAAAAGGTGTCTTTTCAACTCATTAGCCTCTCATTCAAGCTCTGTTCCCCATCCCTGCCCAAGACCATAGTCTTTTTGTGGGAGCCCCATAAAGGGCCAGATGGAAAGAGTCTGACACAGTAGAGGGGTTCCCCTGCCTGTGGACACCTAGACCCATTAAGATGGGCAACATGGCTGTCTCCTCTAGGAAGAGCAGGTTCCCCCAAAATCACATTCTGGCAATCAAGCTGGTTCCTAACTTAGAGAATCACTGAATAGGTGGACAGCCTGGCATTTTGGTCTCTTTATCTTAGTAGTCTTTGAGCATTTAAATTTTCACTGAAGTAATCCGTGGCTTTCTAAGAGATTGTTGTAAAAATAGATGTAGATATCCAGTGCTGTGTCCTAGTCCCTAGATTAATTACAGACCTACAGGTATTCCATAGACATTTGTTGAGCAAACACATAAGGGAATGTAGTAAAGCAGCAAGCTGTGTCTCCTCCGGTCACCCACGCTGCTTTTCTATGTTGTAAATATCCAGTTTAGGTATTCTCTCCATGATAATCAGCTCAACGAAGGACTGTGACTACTTCTGTGTATACATAAACTGAATAATAATTTCAAAAGATAAGTCAGTATGCTAAGTGGATAGTGATCTGATGTGGACAGGATAGGTTAGGTTGACAATGGCCACTGCCAAACCCCATCAAAAAAGTGACACTCAGTCACCATGACATCAGGGTTATACAGGGGTAATACTGCTAACACAGGGAGAAGAGTGGAGAAGTCCTGGCTTTCAGAAAACACTGGCCAATTTCTATTTGCAAACCCTATGGTGACAGTGGCATGGTCATAACATTTCCATGACCTAGCAATTACTGGGGCCTGGAAATGCTGCTTCCTGCCTACTCTCCACTGAGTTATCATGGTAAGCGCTGATGCATAGAAACTTACAGCTTCTGATTGTTAAAAGGTCAGATTACACCATAACCTCTAGTTCAGGAGCCAAAATAAATGCACAGAAAGAAAAACCTGATGTTTATCAGGGAACAAAGGCCTGGGCATCTTCAACTATAAGCAGAGACTTTAAAATAAACACAACTCATTAACTGGCCTGACAACTCTCCTAACAGATGGTAAGACAGATGCCCTCCAGCCCCCATACTAACCACATTTTCTGTCCATCTTCCCAATACTGGAGGTACGTCTATGTGATACCAAGATTTGAAAACTATTTAAGGAAAGAGTGATAAATAGGAAAAGAAGTTCCTTCCTAGCCTGGGAGCAGGTCTCCAACCCCAACTCCTGACTTGTACAACCTTCACCAGGCCTTCACTACTTATGAATCAAATCTATGTGCTATCCTAAATAAAATCATTCCTTTTCTTGTATCCCATGGAAACATCCTTTTTCTACCCTTATTTAAGTCAGCTCTATTTTTATATCAACTGTCTCCAAAATGGCATTTACTCGGGAAAAATCTAAAACACTCTTCGTACTAATTGATCACTAGACTAGTATGTCAGTACGGTGGCCACAATTATATTGCTGGCTTTTGATGTGTCCAAGTCAGGAAAAATTTATATGTCAAGAGTCCACAGTCTGAATATGAATCACAACAGGAAAATACAATTCCTTTCCCTATTAGCCTGTGAATCAAATAGGAGGAACCATAGACCCAAAGCACATGACAAAAAGTGATGAACCAAAGACAGCATCATGTCTCAGAAATTAGCAGATTCTTAAAGTCCACTTGCCACAGCTCCTTAATAGCTGGATCTTGAGCAAGGCTCGGTCCGCTGGAGTCCTGCAAGGTAGACGATTCCAAAAGAAGGAATGCATGGCATATCCCACTTGGCATTTTGTTATGTTCTGGAAATTTGGTGTGCTTTGGGTTCTGCTTTCACATTAATTGTAAAGGAAATTTTCTTAAAACATGTGGCCTGATGGAAGTGGTCGCTTAGCTGAAAAAACAGTGCCTCAAGACAACCCATAAGAAATTCATTAACCACATACAAACATTAGTCAGGAAATGGGCTTTGCAAGCCTAGTTACTAAACAGCCTTGTGTTCCCTCTCAGCACACAGATATAGAAACAAAATAAATAAGCCAAAGAGATTTAGGTGTACTATCTTATCTATGAGTAAAGAAGGCTTTAAGACGGATAGTTTGCCCACTTCCTCCTCTTGTCTCTCTGGAACTTCACCACACATTAACTAACTCTCTAGCTGCCCAAGAAAAAGATAAAGACACTGCTTAAAGTAGCTAAACAATTAGTAAAGATTTAAACTAATGAATAGAGTCTATTCGTTAGCCTTTAACACTACTTTGCCTTGTAGTAAAAGAATCTTTATATACGTATAGTATTTTGTAACCTTTACTGTTTTCTTAATCCCATCAAATACCATGAGAAATAGCTTTTCTAGTTAAAGATATACCCATTCGACCTTTGGAAAAACAAGTCTGTAAAAGTTCCTGCTCTATATGCCTCATTGAAAAAAAATAGTATGAGACAGTGACTGACAAACAATAAAACAGATGTGCTTCTACACTGCGTGCGGTGTGAGCGTATTCTTGCGACCTTGTCTCAATCCACACCTACCGAGGGACCCTCAACCTCGCTGCCTGGGGGGCTGGACCCCCAGCATCCACTCATCAGATTTAATAATTCAGGAGTAACACTATTGATGAATTGGGGCATTTTACATATTTAACATGTGGTGAGGAATCATTACCATATAGAGAACCAGATTCAACTAGCATGTTAAGGACCTACAATGTGTCAAGCTTTATGTTACTTGCTTTCATACATACCCCAACTTGGCCACTTATTAACTTTGTGATCTTAGGCAATCTTCCCTGCCTCAAAGTCCTTAACTGAAAACAATAGTGTCAATCTCACAGCTTTGTTGTAAGGATTAAACAAAATGTCCTCTTTCCAGTCAAGCATAGAAGAAGATGCATCCTGCCATCAAGAAAAAAGCTGAACAAACTCAAAAATCAATTCTTTTTAGAGCTATAAGAGAAGTAGAGTCACGAGGCAAACCAAACTGGAGAGGCTGATGGCGAATATAGAGAATCACAGCTCACTGCAGCAGAAACCCACAGCAGAAACTTCTACAGAGGCAGGAAACCTGAACTGTAAGTGACAAACCATTAGAGTCAGAGTGGAAAAATCTGAAAGATTAAAACTCCAAGGAGACTCAGTTGGGGCGTGAGTCCTCAAGTTTTGTGAGTTTTACCTCCAAGAGTTTATCAGGTCCTCACATTGAACATCAGAGGGAAATTCCCTCAGGCTTCCAGCAGGAAGAGGAGAAAAGGAATGACTGTGAAACACATCACAGGATTCTGTTCTTAACAAGACTGACCTCAGGAAAAACTAACCTAAACCTAACCTACTGGGGTTTTACCAGAACCAAATTGACTTGAGAGAAGGGAAATACCCAATTCGAGCTATCTATAACTATCTGTCCCACCTAAAGGCAATGTATAGTTTGGGGGGGGGGGTGAGGGATGTGCTAAGAAGTATGTGTGGCATTCACAGTCCAGAGACACAGGCTCACTAAAGACTAGGACCTAATCATTATAGCAGTTTCTTTTACCCAATTCAACATGTCCAGCTACCGGAAAAAATTACAAGACAATAATCACAGTTTAAAGAGACAGTGCAATCATCACAAACAGATCCAGATATAGCAGGAATGTTGGAATTATCAAGTTGATAGATTAAAACAGCTACAATTGTTTGTTATGCTAAGTGCACTGATGAATAAAGTAGACGGCATGCAAAAACAGATGAGCAATGTAAGCAGAGAGATGAACATTCTAAGAACCAAAGAGCAAGTATAGAGATCAAAAACATTGTAACAGAAATAATAAATGCCTTTGATGGACTGAATAGATGGGACTCAGCCAAAGAAAGAATCTCTAAGAGTGAGGCTATATCAATAGAAATAGATGGAGAGATAGTCCATATTCATGGATAGGAAGACTCAAACTTGTCAAGATGTGAGTTCTTCCCAACCTGACATATAGATTCAATACGATCTCAATCAAAATCCCAGTAGATTAATTGTTTGAATATCAACAAACTGATTCTAAAGTGGATGTGGAGAGGCAAAATATTCAGAATAGCCAGAACAATATTGGAGAAGAACAAGGTCAAATAACTACTTCAAGACTTACTCCAAAGTTAAAGTAATCATAACAGTGTGGGATTGGTAAAAGAAAAGAAAAATTGATCTATGGAACACAATAGAGAGCCCCAAAATAGACACACATAATTGTAATCAATGTATCTTTGAGGCAAAGGATAAAAAACAATACAACAAAGCAAGGATAGTCTTTTTAAATGGTGCTGGGACAAATGAATGTCAACATGCAAAAATAAATAAATCCAGACAGACTTTACACTTTCCTCAGAAATTAACTCAATTGGATCATACATAGACCTAAATGTAAAATGTAAAACTATACAACTCTTAAAAGATATCGTAGGAGAAAATATAGCCAGCCAACACCAAAGGCAAGATCCATGAAAGAATAAGCTAGCTTTCATCAAAATAAAAATTTCTGGTCTATGGAAGACACTGTCATGAGAATAAAAGAGAAGTCATGGACTGGGCAAAAATGTTTGTAAAGACCCATCATATAAAGAACTATTAACCAAAATATATAGTGCTGGGACTGAACCCAGGGCATAATGCATGCTAGACAAGTGCCCTGTCACTGAACTTCATAATAATAACAAAAAAAATAGCCTGGTTAAAAAAATGAACCAGAGAGCCGGGCATGATGGCACGCACTTATAATCCTAGCATTTGAGAGGCTGAGACCGGGGGATCCAGGTTCGTGGCCAGCCTCAGTTACCTAGTGTAGCACTCTGCAACTTAGTGAGACCCTGTTTCAAAATAAAGAATAAAAAACAGGGTTGGGGGTACAGAATGCCCCTGAGTTCAATCCCCAGTACAACAACAACAACAACAAAAAAGAACCAGAGCTTAACAGATACCTTCAGCTAAAAAAAGAAAAGAAAATACAAATAATCATATAAACAAATGTTTCAAATTATGTTATGATGAAAAATGCAAATTGAAACAATGAGATCTTATTCCCATTGCTGGTGAGAATGCAAAATGGTAAAACTACTTTGAAAAGCCTGGTGGTTTCTCACAAAGCTAAACATATTCTTAGCATACACCACAGCAACCACGTTCCTTGAGATTTACTCAAAGGACCTGAAAACCTATTGATACAAAAACCTGCACAGGAATGTTTATAGCAGCTTTATTTATAATTGTCAACCCTTGGAAGCAATCAAGAAGTCCTTCAGTAAGTAAGCGAATAGACTACGGTACATGAAGACAATGGAATATTACTCAGTGCTAAAAAGAAATGAGCCATCAAGCAATGAAAAACATAGAGCAAACTTAAATGCATATTACTAAGGAAAATAAGCCAGTAAGAAGAGGCTACCTGCTAACATGAGTCCAATATTATGTTCTGAAAAAGGTAAGAATATGGAGACAGTAAAAGGATCAGTGATTGTCAAGGGGGAGGAGGAGGGGGGCAGAAGTGTGAATAGGTGGTGCACGGACAATTTTTAGAGCAGTGAAACTACTCTGTATCATCCTGTAGGGGTGGATGTGTGTCATTTTGCGTTTTTCAAAACCCATAGAATGTACAACATCAAGAGTGAATCCTAATGTAAGGTATGGACTTTGGCTGATTATAAGTTCATTGATAGGAAGAAAGGTACCCCTCTGGTGGGGGGTGTTGATGAAGAGAGAAGCTTCTGGGGGAGGAATATAAATAGGAAATCTCTGTGCCTTCTGGTCAATTTTACTGTGAACTTAAAACTGCTCTAAAAATTGCCTATTACATTTTTTTTAAGTTACACACCTATACATTTAAACATTAAGTAAATGTTTAAATTTTATGAAAAAAAGATTAAATGAGTTAATACAGGAGATGTGATTAGATCACTGTCTGGCATATTAAATGCTTAGTAATCACTTAGCTATTGTTGTTTTTGTTGCTAAAGTTATCATCTCAAACAATCCTTACTAAAACCCAAAGAGGTAGTTATGACTATTTCCATTTTATGCAGGAGGAAATGGAGGCTCAGAGAGGTTGAGAAAATTGCTTATAGTCACACAGTTAGTACTGGTGCTGGCATAAGTCTTTTGACTCAAAGTCCAGTCTTTTTTCTATCCTCCAACCTGCCTCTGCAATGAGAAGCTACACATAAATATATCTGACATCATGGGCGAGTTATTCAAATCCGCTTGGCTCCAAGTGATCATTGTGAGAATGTATGACTCTAGAAAGTTTGCTTTACCAGACTATGTTATGAATGTGGGCTATATGTGTAAAACGAAGAAGTGGTGCTATTTGTGATCTGATAATGATTGATATGTCATAAATATCTAGGTAACCCTGTTGTACTCAAGAAATGTATAAAAAATCCGTGCTGAAAAATAAATTAATTAATTAAAAAAATAAAATATAAAAAAAAGAGAATGGATTAAGATAATGTGTGTTGGTACAATAAACTACAGTTCTCTGGGAAATAGGAACTATGGCTCTCATCTCCCAAGTCAAGCACCATGAAAACCTGCTTCTTATGAACATAAGCTCAAAGGCAAAACTGCCCAGCCTTTCTGAAACAAGCCTTTCACAGATACATGAACCTGAATGAAATTTCCCAGCAATTCACAGCATTTCCATTCCTAGAAATCATGAGCTAAAAAAAGAACACTGAGTTATTCACTTGGAAACTCCAGCTCATTTTACCCTCTTCTTCATTTACAACTCCAAGACATATTCAAATTATCACATCCTTTCACCCCTAAGCCTCCACGTCAAAATCAGAGGAGGAGACTCTTGTTCAGGGGAAAGAATCACCATCTTTCTTTAACTGCTTGGCAGACAAGCAACTCCCCAGACACAGCAAAAACTGGGGGGCAAAGGGAGTACAGGACTCAGTACAGTGAGAACATGGAGTGCAGTCAGTCAGAGGGAAATCCGCAAGTCCAGACGCTCTGACCTAAATAGCCCAAACATGAGCTCTTCCACCAGGGAGGAGAGCTGAACAAAAAGGGAATCGGTAAAAGAGTGAATGACATTTCTGCACCTACCAATCCGACTACTCTCGGCAGCAGACCCTCTGCTTCCTCAACCTGTGGTCTTTCATCTGTATAATCCGTCACTTTCCTTGACTACAATCCTCCTAGTCCAACCCATCACAACAACTTAAAGCCAATCTCCAAACACCTAATTGTTTTTAACTCATATCAATCCCCCGACTACCTATAAATAAAGTTCTAGTACCAAAAAAGCTAAGTGGGGAGGTCTCCTACCCCCTCCTCTCTGATTCCAGAGAGCCTGCTAGACTATCACCCTCAGGCAGGAATTAGATGGTCAAACTAAGAAAAACAACAACAACAACAAAACTGAATCTTTCCAGAAAAAAAAGACATCCAAATACAGTCAAATGTCACTTAAATTGGGGGCATGTTCTGAGAAATGCATCATTAAGTGGTTTATGGCTGTGTGTACATCATGGAATATACTTATACAAACTAAGGTGGGTAGGGTGTCACTAGGTGAGCTAATCTTTAGAATCTACATTAAAAACTTTAGTCTATTCAGACTACTATCAATTGCTTTTTATACTAAGATTTATATGGATTATACATACTCACACAAAAGCATAGCATTTTTGTCCCAGTAAAGGTGATTCTTTTGAAAGACAAAATTGACTTTAAACTTTTTAAAAATTCATGCCTATAATCTAAAGGAATAGATTTTCGATCTAAAATTTTACTGCTTGATTTCTTACCCTGTAACAATTTTCTTTGAAATTTGGCTTTTATCTAAAGCAAACAACACACCTCTTTTCATTAGTTTTTGTCTTCCTGAAGTAGACATGTTAAGCTTAGAAGTAATGAAATTAGCACTGTATAAACATGCACTCATAAATAGTAACAGCTAATGAGTATTTACTTACTGTAGGTTAGCTTTAAAAATAGACAAATTGTTTTAATAAAAACCAATTCAAATGTGACATTTAGCAGAAGTGATTTGCTTACCTCTGTTGGTTTGTAGCAGTCTACGAGAGATTCCTAGAATTAAACATACAGAAAATTAGTTCCGTTATTTTATTTCATTTTTTATAATGTGCTTTTACTGGTACATTATAGTCTCACATCATAATGTAAATCATGTTGACAATGACATACATGCACACAGCACTTGGTGCCCCACCCCTCAGTTCTAATTTTAAAATTCATTATCACTTTTAAAGTGAAATAAAAAGTAATTTTATCTCTGTATTGTTATTTTCACAATGGCAAATCAAGATTTCATATCAACTATCTAAAATCACACTTTATTTTGGCACAAGTTGGTCACCTGAAGATATTAAAATACCATTAATATGCAGGGACGATGTTTTTCAGAGGGACACACGTGCACAGGCATGCATATGCTCCTTTACATGGGAAGTTTTTGTATAGAAAAACATTGTTTTTATTCTATCATAGCACTGAAAACAAAACACAGCCCTTGGCCAGACTGCGATCACTTCACAGAGGAGAGCTTACTTTAAAGAGGGACAGGATATGAAGGGGGCCCTCAGGCTGCAGTTTACAGTGAGATGCAGACTAACTCCTAAGCTCAAACCCAGGACGGCCCTCCACAGGAACCAACCCCCCCCACTGTAGATTTCCTACTTAACCGAATGTAACCCAGAGGGATCCAAATGCTTTCAAACTCACCCACCTGATTGAGGACTTTTTAACCCCCCTTTCATGCACACACATGTACACACACACACACACACACACACACACACACACACACACCCCTATCCTTTGGGCTGCCTACTTGGTTAATATTAAATTGGATACTTCAAGTTGAGTCCGCCTGTACAAGAGGGTGGCAGTCACAATGGACGTGGGGAGTGGGCTGTGGCCATAATTCAACAACAGAGCAGCCTGGGACTCAATCTCCTCAGGCTTCAATGTTCTCGCCTAGAAACTAAGGGGGTTATGATCTGATGACAACTAAGAAAGTCCAGGTCAAGTTTCCAATTTTCAGGCAACTTTTTAATGTTACTATATGTTCTATAGAAATGATGATGCCTACTTTGATCTTTCTTTTTCTTTTTCTTTTTCTTTTTTCTTTTTTTGGCGGTACTGGGGATTGAACTCGGGGCATTCTACCTCCGAGCTATACCCCCATCTCTATTTTTTATTCTTTATTTTGAAACCTGGTCTCACTAAGTTGTGGAGTGCCTCACTAGGTAGCTGAGGCTGGCCTTGAACCAGGATCCTCCAGTCTCAGCCTCCAGAATGCTGTGATTATAAGCACGCGCCACCAGGCCTGGCTTATTTTTCAATTTTTATAACTAGGATGCTCTTGTCTCCCAACTAAATCTGCCAACAAGAAATAATCATTATAACCAAGGTTGCTCACCACTCCAGGGATGCGAGTGATAATTAACACATTAAACACATCAGTGCATTAAAATGTGTCCTTTGATTTGCCTTAGTGACCATTTGCCATTGGTGATAACCAACAGCCATTAACAGTAATTACCAATTGGACAGTAAGAGCAATGGCAGGTCAAAGGTTAATTAGTTTTAGAAATCCCCAAATGCAGATTTTAAAATGATAGATCTGACCTCCTGTGGGAAGAACTCTGCCTATTTCATTGCTTTCCACTAAGGAAACACTAGACAACCCAGTCTCCACTGTTATACAGAGTGCTATCCAGTGAGCAGCTACTAAAGGACATTTTACTAAATAGAATTATGTCATAAGCAAACTAATCTAGAGATGAATTTCAATAATTAATTACAACTGTGAGACTTGGAAAAATGGCCTCTGAGGCAGAACCAGCTCTCTCTCCCAAGAAAATGAAGCTGGAGAAAGTCACACCCATAAGGTTCATGGAGAACTGACATGCAGCCTCAGGATGGACTCCGCACCCATAGCTTTCCTCTCTGCAAAATGCCACTACCTGAGTTCCGGAGCCACTGGAACGCAGCCACGGGGAAGAATCGGTTCATGACAAGCTTTGGAGACCCAAGTGGGTTCGATCGAATGCTCATGACTAGAAAGTTCTAGTTTTAGGGAGCCACTTACCTGTAATTTCGAAGCTCTCTCTTCCTCGCTGTCTGCATCAAGAAGATCATCAATGTCGATTTCTACATCTGGCATTTCTTCTTCCTGGGGGGGCAAATATGAAGGCAAATTTTAGTTGGAAGGAAATTAAATTGTACCAAATCAATTTAATAGGGTTAAATAAACAGCCAGATTAAGCCAGGCGTGGTGGCGCATGCTTGTAATCCCAGCATTTGGGAAGCTGAGACCAGAGGATCCGGTTCACGGCCAGCCTTAGCTACCTAGTGAGGTACTCTTCAACTTAGTGAGACTCGGTTTCAAAATAAAGAATAAAAAATAGGGCTGGGGGTATAGCTCGGAGGTAGAATGCCCCTGAGTTCAATCCCCAGTACCGCACACAAAAAAAACCCCAGCCAGATTATCAGTGGATTGGAGATGATGGGTAAGAAGGGGAAAAGAGAGACTCGGGGAAGAGGAGGGCGAGGAAATGAAGAGGGGAAAGATGTGAGGACCCAACTATAGTGGGGAAATGGAGGAACATTACATCCTATTTTCAATAATACCGGGTCAAGAGCAGGTCCTCAACAGGAAGGAAAATTCTAGAAACAACCCCTTCTCTGATTCCCCTCATGACTTATCCCTGCTCCTGTAGAGTATTCTGGTTAGACCCTTTTCCTGCGCATTAATTGAGACAACACACTTTGAAACCAGTATTTATCAAAGTGCATGTTTTAGCATCATGTTAAGTGAGATTAGTTAGTCACAAAAGAGTAAAAAAGCATATGTTCTCCCTAATATGCAGATGCTAGGGAGAAGATGGGGCATAAGAGGGTCTCCAGATGAAAAAGGAGAAACCCTAGATAAGCAAAGAAATTGACTTAACTGAAGGTGATGGATGGGGGAGGGGGACACCCTAATGCACATGATGTACTTTCACAAACATATCAAAGTCAATCACTAAACTGATCTTGAGAAGGAGGGAGGGCGAGGGAGTGGGGTGGGAATTGGGGAAGGGGCTAAATGAGAAATGTGTGCATATATGCCTTTATCAGCTTGTCCCTAACAAAGATGTATGATTACAATGCACCAATTAATAAAAAATTTAAAAATTTTAAAAGTGCATGTTTTAGATCTCATCAGCAAGCTTCTACCCAGTGGAAAGCAGGTTTTGTATTTTTTTGTTCGTACTTAATGACCATGTAGCTATAAGCAGAAACCGGTTATCTAGAAGTAGGAAGTTTCAATGTTTTGATGGACATAAGGCTGCTGGTGACCTTTCTCTCGTCAGGGGCCTGCACTACCACACAGGGCAGCCTGGGCCAAGGTCAGTACTGCCACTAACTTACTGTATGACTCTGGGCACATTTCTCTGGTCACAGTTTACTCCCCTATAAAAATGGGGTAGTAAATACCAAGTACCTTTGCATGTGGATTAAGTTAGTTAATTGTCCCGAGAATTGTTCGTGGCACAGAGCAAAGACTTCCTAAGCCCTGGTTACAATTTCTGGGACATCGTAAGGCAAGCAATCCATGAAAAGTGAACCTTACGTAGAGGGCAATTCTAACATCCTTGGTCGTATTTGGGTCAAAAAATCTCAAAAAAAAATTTTTTTTTTTAATAATAACAAGAGATGAAAGAAATATATCAGGAAGTTCTAATGGCCTCGGGAATTGGGGCAATGGCTTCTTGATGGAAAGTAGTTATAGGAATAAAATTAGAGCAGAGCTGCCTGGCTTCCCAGGATGTCGGAGAAGCTGCACAGGGTGGGAGGTGGATCTGACTAAGAGAACAGTCTTGGGCAGCTGTCCTGGGAGCTTCATCTACGGGAGCCATTAAGCACAGGCGCCACCAGCCTCTGACCGGATGCTGCTGGGCCGCTGTAGCTTTCCCCTCCTTCCCATCATCCTCCCACCCACACCTGTGGCCAGCCAGCTGGCCTCGCAGACTGATGGAAAGCAGCTACTTCCAATGAGACGCCATTTTTAGCCCCTCTATCAGGACAGGGCAAAGAGGTGGGTACCAATGTGTCTCCATCAGAAAAGAGGATGTTGGAAGGATCCCAAGGCTACTCTTGGTTGCCAGAACATGGAGAAATCCACACAGGACGTGGGTATTGCTTCACTCTACAAATCTCCGCCTCCCTGGCGCCACATCCTGCCCCTCCACCATGTAGGCCTTCTCTCACCCTGACGTTCTTGATCCAATCATCTGATTTTACGTATATTCGAAATCATGGTTGAAAGAAACACCGGCAAGAGGAGAAGGGGAGGTACTAGAGGGGCCCCGAATAGACACGGCAATGAGTTTAGAAGTGGCACAACTATGAAGGGTTTGCCAGACTTTCTGCAGATAAAGGACCAGTGGGGACACAAACACCAACAAAGAAGCTCACTGGATCACCGAGCAACTGAACTCAGATTGCTGCTGGGAAGCCCCAGGACAGTGCGATGAACCAGCCACTCAAGAAGAGCCGGGCGTATATTTCATGTGTGTTCTACAAAATGAAGCTCAAGATGAATTCATCCACAGCACTGTGCAGCTCTAGTAACCACCAGAGAAGACCAGAACACTTTAGCCAGTCTCAGCTGACTTCTCGAGAAAGGCCAAGCCAACAGATACATGGACAAGTTCCAATCTCTGTAATAGTCTATGCAGCCCTCCTCCCTCCCCCCCCCCTTTATTTTTTCCTAATCCTCCCCCAGAACAGTTCTCTGAGTTCAGTATTTATACTCTATGGGTACAAACCATATATTTATATCATGACTTAATGAAATCAAGCAAGTAAACTGGATATAAAACCTGTTGAAGGAATGACAGCTAAGGGGGGTTGGTGTCTGCTATTCTTGTGTGTGTGTGTGTGTGTGTGTGTGTGTGTGTGTGTGTGTGGCTAGAGCTGGAACCCAGGGTACTGATCATGCTAGGCAAACACTGTTTCTCCCAACTATATCCTCTATATCCCAACTATATCTAACTATATAGAATGTCTGCTATTCTGAAAGGAAATAAAAGAACAGTAAGTTATTAATGCTCCCCTCAGAACGGCACAGCAATGGCTTCCCCAGCAAACTGAAACGGCTTTGAAGCCTGGTGGAGCATGGTCTAACAGCTCTGACTTGTCTAGCACTGCCTGCCCGTCCCCGACGCTGCCCGGCAGGAGGCATCCTCAGTCGGGCGGATTGTGCACTGTTCGGTCCTGCATTTGACCCATTTCCCCAGCCCTTGAGACCTGCGCATCCAACATTGTAACCACGTGTGGTATTTAAATTTAAATGCACCGCCATGAAAGACACAGCAGAATCCAGTTCCTCATTCACACTGGTCACATTTCAAGTGCTCACCGGCCACATGTGACAAGCGTCTACTACACTAGAAAGCCCAGATGAGGACATTTTTGTTGTCACAGAAGTTTTTTTTGCATGGTGTTGACCTAGAGTTCACTAGCCCTCTGGCTCAGCCTTAGGAAGCAAAGCCCCTTTCCCTCTTGAAAGGGACTGACCTAGTGTCTCTCCTGCTACCCAAGGGCAGGTGGCTGGGAGCCCCGGGCATGGGTTTCCAAGTGGTAAAGCTGATGCAAACTGACTGATCACTGAGAAATCACAGCAAGCTTTAGGCATCAGCACTTTCTACCAATCTGTGAGTCTATCACTGCCCTGGCCAGATTCACTGGAGGCCTGGGAGGAGTCTGAGCTCAGCACACACGCTCAGATCACAGAGCCGGGTGCTCTGAACGCTGGTGGTTCTAACTTTCACAGAGGTTCTGCTCAGCCCTGTGTTCTGCATGTTGATCTGAGAGCAGCATGGCCCAATGACCTTAGTAACCGATAGAATCCCAGAGGAGTGAAGACACCCACAGCCACCCGCTATGGCATACCAGAAGTCAACTGTGTTTGGATATTGGACCCACATTAAAGATGCATCCCCAAGCTAGGTGTGGTGATGCATGCTTGTAATCCCAGGACTTGGGAAACTGAGACAGGATCGCAGGTTTGAGGCCAGACTCAGCAACTCAGTGAGACCCACAGCAACTTAGCAACACCCTGTTTCAAAATTAAATAAATAAAAAATAGGACTGGGGGTGTAGCTTGGAGGTAGAATGCCCCTGGGCTCAATCCTCAGTGCCAAAAAAAAAAAGATGCTTCCTCAGACAGTGGCTGGGGTGACAAGAAGTGAGACAGTGGTCTTCAGAGTCACAGGGGAGAGTTACTAGCTAAACTATCCCTCATTGGTCAGAGGCCTCCCAGCGGCACCTGCAGCTCTAGGCCTGTCACCATCTCCATGCATCCCTCTGGTCGGACATCTGCTGAGAACCTGTGCACACATGCTGTGTGAGAGGCACAGTGAGGCCCTGGCCCTCTGGGATGGGCAGGAATCCGGACAGATTGACAGAAGGAAGGAGCACGCTTACGAGAGGCAAAATGGCACATGGGCAGCAAAAATACAGGTGTATTCTGAGCATGGCATGTAGAAAGGTTCACAGCCAAACATTGCTCCAGAGGCCAGACAGATGACAGAAACGGGACAGGCGGAGGTGCTACAAGGAATGGTGGGGGGTGTGGCAAGTTGGAGGAAGTTGGCCCTGGGAAAGGCAGCAGGGAACAGACTGTTTCCACGTCTGTCACCAGAGCTGCCAGAATTTTCAAGTTTTCAGGAAAGGCCCAAAATAGAGATTTTTTTAATGTAAAAAAAAAAAATCTCAATTTTGGCTAACAAGTCTTCCAAAAGTTTGTGGAGGACAAACAAAACCCATCGGCCCACAGGCTGCCAGTTTCCTCCTGGCCTGCAGAGACAGTAGCCATGAAGGCTCCTGAGCAAGGGAATGGAAGGCCAGAGGGAAAGCTGGTGGGGTCACAGGCCCAGGGCAACGGGGCAGAGCTGAGGACGGGGGGCTGAGGTGAGCCGCAGCAAGAGTGGAGGGAAGGTTTCAAAGCAGCGATAATGCGCAGACGGAATGCACAGATGAGCTGGATGTCGGATGAAGGAGAAGGAAAAGCCAAGAGAAGATCCAGGTGCTACGCCTGAGAGGTACCATGCATACATACACACAGCATGCACACACACACACACACACACACACACACACACACACACACACACACGCTTCTAGCTGAGCCCCCTCAGGCGTCATGCACACTTTTACACAATGCAAATGTTCAGCCCTGTCCTGGCGGGGAGGGCAGGAATGCCCTACCGGAAACTTAGCTTGAAAATGGGTCTTGTTTTTCAAGCTCCACGGGTTGTTTCTTAACAACGGTTCTCAACGGTCTTCTGGAAATGGGGATGGTAAGGCAGCGTGCGGTTTAACCACTGTGAAACTGTGGCAGCCGGCGGAAACATGGACGTGGCGGGAGGATCGGTGAACAGCGGCTCTTGGGGCCTGTGCAAACCTTCCAGGAAGCACAACCGCAACCTCTGATAACCACTCCCTCGGGACGGTGTGCACTCTTGATGAACATAAATAAGCATATTCTCAGAAGGTTCTGGAAGGCCTTCTGAGGACCAACTCGGGATGGGCCTACTCTATGTTTACCCATCAGCGTCAAGCAGAACCAGGTTATTTGTCATGGGCTAATGAGAAAAAGGCCAGAGGGCAGAGTTAATATAGAAATTTAATATATAAATGACTCATTGACGCCAACTGAAGCCAGAAGATGTTGCTCAAAGGACACTAAGCCTCAGCAATCTGTACCTAGTTCTTACACAAGGAATGAAGTCAGTCGTCCCAGTAAGTTAATGGTGTGCATTTGAGTTTCATGGATTTTGTTATATTTAATTCTGGTGGGGATTTTATAATTGGAAGAACTATAGGCATGAGAAGTTCTACCTGGATGTAAGTGGTACTCATTAAAATAATATTTTAATATTAAGCATTCAAATCAGCCCTGGAATCTGCAAGAAATTATTTCCCCTTAAAAAGGGGCCCATTCTACCTGTGGCACATCATTTCAAAATATCAGAACATTGGGGATAAAGGGGAGATCTCAGAAGCTCTCAGAAGGAAAACAGGTCACACACACATGGGAGAAAAAAAAGATCAAAGCCCACAGGCTTCCTGACAGCAACAGAGAACACTCAAAGCCAGGAGCTACGGTTTGGTCTGTTTTGTATTGCTATAACAAAATGCCTGAAGCTGGATAGTTTATAAAGAAAAGAGGGTTATTTAGCTCACAGTCGTGGAGGTACAAGAGCATGGCACCAGCCTGATCTGGTAAGAGCTCTGCAGAGGGCCTCATGACAATTGTGCCACACAGTGGGACAGGTGCAGGGGGTGGAAAGAGGAATCCACAGGAAGCAAGAGTCCATGACAGAGCCAGGATCACTCTTTTCTAACAAGCTTCTCTTGCAGGAACTGACCCACTCCACAAGACTGATTTAATCTGCTCGCCAGGGTGGAGCCCCATGACCTAGCTGGCTCCCACTTCTTAAAGGCTCCACCACCTCAACACCACCACAGTGGAAACCTAGCTGCCCGCTACAAACCATAGCAGCTATGATCCTAGAACCCTAAAGAAAAATGGTTTCCGACCTTGACACCTCCCTCCTCCCAAAGTGTCAGTCAAAAGCAAAAAGGGAAACCACAGACGTCTTGACATCCTGGGTCTCATATCTCAATGAACTTACTTCCCATTTTGGGGAGAAAAGCTTCAGCATAACAAAGGAATAAACCTGGAGTTGTAGCTAATGAAGATCAGAAGTCACCTAATAAAATCAAGCCTGAAGAGAGACCCATGGGGTGCCAGGTGTGGAAACTGAGGCAGACAGAGGCTTGGAGAGCCAGAGGCAATCAGAGCATGGAGGATCCCACATGGCATGGGGCAGAGGCCAGCGTCTGACGGGCACACTGCGGCACAGGCAGCGCGGTCACTTAGGGGGTCAGGGCAGCATGGCCTCCGCTGGAGCCTCCAACGGAAGGAACCTGGGCAGACACGCAGGCATCGGTCCAGTTTGGTGTCACACTGCCGGGACGGCCCCAGGACACTTAGCTTGAAAGTTAAATAACCTCCAATGACTGAAGCCTGCCCGGACCAACTCACAACCCCGCCCCCACCTCTTCCTTTAAAAATATCAAAACAGAGGGACCTAATCCGACTCTGGGTAAAGCAAAGGGAGGTCTGAAATGGTAGTTTCAGGGGTCACTGGTCTTGCCGCTCAGCAGAGCGGGTCTTGGCCCGCCTCCAGCTCAGCACCCCGCTGCTAAGGTTCATGTCTAGGCACTCAATGTACATGAAAGTGGCTGCTGCAGCAGAGAGGGGAAGAACCACAGGCCCATGCCATCCCCGCACCCCGTGCCAAGCGTCTGCCTTCCTTCCTGCTCCTGAAAGCATGTTACGAGACAAGACAGCAAAAGCACCATTATCTTACAAGCACCCTGGAATCCATTTTCTTTTTTTTTTTTTGCAATACTGGGGATTGAACTCAACTCAGGGACATTCTACCTCTGAGCTACACCCCCAGCCCTATTTTTTATTCTTTATTTTGAAACAGGGCTCTCACTAAGTTTCAGAAGGCCTCACTAAGTAGCTGAGACTGGCTGCGAACCTGGATCTTCCGGTCTCAGACTCCCGAATGCTGGGATTACAAGCGTGCGCCACCACGCCCAGCTCATTTTCATTTTTTGATAGTTCACAGGCCTTATTTAGTACTCTCAGTATGATTAACCAACAGTTTGTGATACATCCGCATGTCACAGCAGCCCACACCTCACCACCACCCTCATAACTAACATCAGAAAACAAACACTGGCTGGCAGACATGAAGATTCACACCACCGGCCATGTTAGATTATTCTAGAATCGGGTACATCTACATCAGGATCTCAGGGTTCCAGGCCAACCTGGAGTAGACAGAGGCAGCATCTATCTACTAAGCAGCTTCTACCTGCCACAGATTAGAAGTGAACGCTGACAAAAACTCTTGCTTCTCAGGGGATTCAACCCTAACAGAGACAGAAAGACAATAAACCAATAGGTCCAGGATGAGAATCCCTTATCCAGAAAACAGGAACAGAAGTGCTTCCGATTTCAGATTTTGGAAGACCGAAGGCATAGACTTCACCAGTGGAGAATCTGAAATCCTCCAAAATCCTAAATTTTTCAGGCAGCCGACATGATGCTCAAAAAGCTTTGGACTTGGGTGCCTTTGGGATTTCATATTTCTGGATTAGGGATCCTCAACCCATATAATCTGCAGTGTAGCAAATGAGGCAGGGGAGAGGGAGGAGGAGGAGGAAGAAGAGGAGGACGTGGAGGAGGAGGAAGAGGAGCAGGAGGAGGAGGAGAAGGAAGAGGAG
>PVLC010020278.1:13707-29592 GCA_004027655.1 Graphiurus murinus | reverse complement strand
CCCTGAGTTCCATCCCCAGTACCACAAAAAAAAAAAAAAAAAAAAAAAATAAGTAAATTTAGCCGGGCGTGGTGGCGCACGCTTGTAATCCCAGCATTCGGGAGGCTGAGACCGGAGGATCCGCGTTCGTGGCCAGCCTCAGCTACCTAGTGAGGCACTCTGCAACTTAGTGAGACTCGGTTTCAAAATAAAGAATACAAAATAGGGCTGGGGGTGTAGCTCGGAGGTAGAATATGCCCCTGAGTTCAATCCCCAGTACTGCAAAAAAAAAAAAAAAGTAAGTTTAGTGAGACCCTGTTTCAAAATAAAGAATAAAAAATAGGACTGCAGTATAGCTCCGAGGTAGAATGCCCCTGAGTTCAATCCCCAATACTGCAAAAAAAAAATAAATAAATAAGTAAAACTAGCTAAATAAAAAAAAGAGCTGAGGGGTAGCCCAGAGGTAGAGTGGCCTAGGTTCAATCTCAAGTACTAAAATAACAATAATAATAAAATAAATAAATAAATAGAAGCTGGGCGTCGTGGCACATGCTTATAATTCCAGTACTTGGGAGGCTAAGACAGAAAGATGGCAGGTTTTCATCTAGCCTCAGCTACTTAGTGAGGCCCTCTGTAATTCATTGAGACCCTGTTTCAAAACAAAGAATAAAGCTGAGTGTGGTGGCGCACACTTGTAATCCCAGTACTTGGGAGGCTGAGATAGGAGGATCTCAAGTTCAAAGTCAGCTTCAGCAATTTTTTTTTTTTTTTTTTTTTGCGGTACTAGGGATTGAACCCAGAGGCATTCTACCTCCGAGCTACACCCCCAGCCCTATTTTTTATTCTTTATTTTGAAACCAGGTCTCACTAAATTGCAGAGTGTCTCACTAGGTAGCTGAGGCTGGCTGCGAACCCGGATCCTCCGGTCTCAGCCTCCCAAATGCTGGGATTACAAGCGTGTGCCACCACGCCCGGTGGTAGCTTCAGCAATTTTTAAGGAGGCTCTCAGCAACCTAGTGAGACCTTGTTTCAAAGTAAGAAAATTGGGCTAGGGGTATAGCTTGGAGGTAGAATGCCCTAGGTTCAACCCCCAGTTCCACAAAATGAATGAATGAATAAATAAATAAATAAATAAATAAATACCCTGGGCTTACTACTCAGTGCCACTAAATAAAGGATGGACGGCCAAGTCATCTATAGTTAATAAAACCCAAGTACATGGCCAGCTGTTCCTTTTTGTTTGTTTGTTTTTTCTTTCGGTACTAGGGATTTAACCTAGGGGCATTCTACCTCTGAGCTATATCCCCAGCCCTATTTTTTATTTTATTTATTTTATTTTATTTTTTATTTTTTGAAACAGGGTCTCACTAAGTTGCGGAGAGCCTCACTAAGTACTCACTAAGTAGCTGAGGCTGGCCTCGAACCCTGATCCTCTGGTCTCAGCCTCCCAAATGCTGGGATTACAAGCGTGCACCACCACTCCTGGCTCCGGCTGTTCCTTTTGTTTCACAAGTTTTCACAAGACAGACACCCTGGGGACTGCGCCCCTTCTCAAGGGCAGGCCCGCCTTGTCCAGTGCTGTGTTGTCCTCACTGATCCAGCATGCAGAAGGCCCGTTTCTTCCCTGTCCTGTGTTCTGCCCCTCTTCAGGGCGGGAGACTTCCTCGTGGATCTTCAAGCCAGGCAGTCAGCTTAGCAGAGGCGGGTGGGGTGGGGCTGCAGGTCAGAAGGAAGTCCCGGTGGGAAACAAGAAACCTCTTTTTCTGAATAGGGCCTGCCCCGCCCTCCACTCACTGCTGTAAGTCGCCAGCCTGGCCAGCAGTGCCACCCCTGCTAACTGTCCCAGCGGATCAGAGGGACAAAAGAACTAGCTTCCTCTGCCAGGGCCCAGGCTCCAGGCGTGGTCACAGGCGGGGGAGGGGAGCCTGGAAGGGAGAGGCATGGACTTTGGTCCCTGTCTGTAGCAACTGAGTCAGGGCTTCCTCACCCTTATTTACAGAAGGGTAAACTGAGGCCACAGGTGGGTTTGTGTTTGGGGTAGGGCATCACCTGAAATGTCAGAGTGGGGTCTTCACATCCCTTTGGGTCTGGGGGGACAGGTGGTAATGAATGATCCCTCCTCTTTTTTTTTTTTTTTGTGGTACTAGGGATGGAACCCAGGGGTCTTTTATGTCTAGGCTACACCCCCCAGACCTATTTTATTTGGAAACAGGGTCTCACTAGGTTTCTGAGAGCCTCACTAAGTTGCTGAGGCCAGCTTCGAACCTGGGATCCTGTTTCAGCCTCCCAAGTACTGGGATTACAAGCATGTACCACCATGCCCGGCTAGGATCCCTCTTCTTGAAGAACTGAAGGGTCCTAGCTGCTTGGCAGGGGCGGGGTGGGGGAGTCCAGGGGTCACTGACTTGTCCCGCTGGAGGTGGGCACGTTCAGGGGCTAAAGAGGGGGTCAGTGAAGGACCAGGCACGAACCACCCTTTTTCTCCAAAGGTTCTGTCCTGGCCCGGAATGTGTCTACCCGGTCATGCCCCCCACGTACCAGCCCTGCGGTGGGCTTGGAGGAGGAAGAAGAAATCTCTCTGGATAGCAAAGGGTAGGCGAGCCGAGCAGATGTCTGAGAGGGAGACCCAGGGACCAGGCGCATTGGTGCCTTTCCCCAGAAGGGCTGAGTGGCAGCCCCCTCCCCACTTCATGTGGATACTCTGATTTTTGGAGAAGGCAGGGCCAGCCTGCTGGGAGGATCCTGACATCCCCCTCCCACACCTGACTGGTCACCATTGTGTGCGACTCCTGTGCTGACCACCAGAGGGCGTGCAACCCATGTGGTCCCCGCCTGCCTGAATCCACCTGGGTAGGCTACAGCATCCCACCGCAACACCAGTATCTGCCGCCCTTCCCTGCAGGGACAGGAAGAGCACAGGCCTGAAGCTCTCCAAGAAGAAAGCCAGGAGGAGACACACAGATGTAAGGAGCCCCTGGGGCTCTGAGATGGGGGCTCCCAGACAGTCCTTTCCTTTCTCCAAGCCCGGGCCCCCCTGCTCTGAGCTCCAGGCGTAGGGTCTGCCCTCGTGCCCTGCAGCCCAGGGCTGCCCACCTAGCCCAGGCTTCGGGACTCCACGAGCTACCTGGGCAGGGCCACACTGGTGCCCTCCAGGGATGGAGGGGCGTGGGGAGATCCCTGCCTTCACTGACCTGTTGGGGGTCTCATCCTGGGCCACAGAGCAGGGCAGGTGGGGGATGGGGTGGCAGTGGAGAAGCCAACAGACCCCTGTGGTCTCAGGACCCCAGCAAGGAGTGCTTCACCTTGAAGTTTGACCTGAACGTGGACATTGAGACGGAGATTGTACCAGCCATGAAGAAGAAGTCACTGGGGTAGGGTTTGGTGGTGCTGAGGGCGGAGGTGGGGCTGGGGGGGGTCTGGCTCCAGGTTCCCGCAGGTGTAGGGTGTGTGTGTGTGCGCGCGCGCAAGGGAATAGGATGGGGCCCGTGTACCTGTGCACTCCGATCCCGTACCCAGCGTGCAGCCTACGAAGGCATGGTGTGCTGGCTTGGGCCTGAGCTCAGGGCCTGGGGAGGGGTCTATGGGGCAGGGGCTGGCATGACTGTCCCAACACACATCTCCTTCCTGGGGTCAGGGAGGTGCTGCTGCCTGTGTTCGAAAGGAAGGGCATCGCACTGGGCAAAGTGGACATCTACCTGGACCAGTCCAACACGCCCCTGTCCCTCACCTTCGAGGCCTACAGGTTCGGAGGACACTACCTGCGGGTCAAAGGTGAGCAGCAGTCTCCGTGGGCGGGCCCGGGCTCAGGTTCCCATTGGCTGTGGGCCTGGGCAGGCTCATTACCATACAGGTGTCTGCTGGGTGCCGCTGGCGGGCTGGCAGGGCAGGACTGTGGAGTGGGGGAGGGCAGCCAGCCTGGGCTTAGATCCTCAGAGGAGAGGGGAGCTGGGTACCACCTCCCCCCGAACCCTGCACTGACGACCTCTTTTTATCCCCTCGCACGGCCCCAGCCAAGCCAGGGGATGAGGGCAAGGTGGAGCAGGGAGTGAAGGACTCCAAGTCCCTGAGTCTGCCCATCCTGCGGCCCGCCGGGGTTGGGTCCCCTGCGCTAGAGCGTGCGGAGTCCCACAGCCGCCGAGAAAGCCTGGACATCTTGGTGAGGACAGGGGCTGTGACACTGGGGAGGGGTGGGGGAGGGCCCTCAGGGGGAGTCACCCCTGGGTCCCTTGCTATCCCCTCTTGGGGCTTTAATGTCCCCTTCTGGACATGAAACGGGGCTGGCTGTAAGAATAGGGGGCCCTCAGCCGGGCATGGTGGCGCACCCTTGTAATCCCAGTACTTGGGAGGCTGAGACAGGAGGATCTGGGTTTGTGGCTAGTCTCAGCTACTTGGCGAGGCTCTCTGCAACTTAGTGAGACCCTGTTTCCAAATAAGGAATAAAAAATAGGTCTGGGGGTGTAGCTTGGAGGTAGAATGCCCCTGAGTTCAACCCCCAGTACCAAAAAAAAAAAAAAAGAAAGAAAGAAAAAATAGGGGATCCTCTCTTGATCCACCAGAACACAAGATGGTAGGTCTTGTCTCTGAGAGCCTAGTGCTGAGCGGGGGTGGTGTGTGTGTGTGTGTGTGTGTGTGTGTGAGTGTGTGTGTTTCCTGGGGCACATTTGGAATTGTGCTGCAGGTGCCTGTGAGTATGAGGACCTATGTGTTCCTTTCCACCTGCTTCATACTCCTGCCTGGGGGATAGTAGTCCGGGAGGATCCTCTGTCTGGATCTTCCAGCTCCCGGAACGAGTCTGGGTCTCAGGAGGCGGGTACCTGGGGTGGGGGTGCAGAGACCCCCTTGTGGGGCGGGGTCATGGAGGTTAGTGGCAGCTAGCCTTGACCACCTCTCCCTGGCCAGGCCCCGGGCCGCAGACGCAAGAACATGTCAGAGTTCCTGGGGGAGGCCAGCATCCCGGGGCAGGAGCCCCCCATGCCCTCCAGCTGCTCTCTGCCCAGTGGCACCAGCAGCGGGGGTGGCGACAGCTGGAAGAACCGGGCAGCAAGTCGCTTCAGCGGCTTCTTCAGCTCCGGTCCCAGCACCAGCAGCTTTGGCCGGGTAAGTGTCCCTGGGGGTCCTCGGGCGGGGGAGGGCTGCTGGCTGCCCTGCCCCTGACCCTGGGTCTCCTTCTAGGAGGTGGACAAGATGGAGCAGTTGGAGGGTAAGCTGCACACCTATGGCCTCTTCGGGCTGCCCCGGCTGCCCCGGAGGCTCCGCTTTGACCACGATTCCTGGGAGGAGGAAGAGGAGGACGAGGACGATGATGAAGACAGCGGCTTCCTGAGGCTGGAGGAGAGCTGGCGGGAGCTCATCGATGGGCATGAGGTGGGGGTAACTGCAGCCTTCCCCTCCTGGCTGGCCCCTGCCCCAGTGACAGCCATCTCCGCTTTGGGGAAACAGGTTATGTGAAAATGCTGCCCTGTTTTAGCGGCAGAGGACGGCTCAGACCTTGGGTGTCTTCTGATAATCCGTGAGGGTGGCCTGCCCTTCCCAGGACCTTTGTGTCCCCGTCAGGAAAAGGAAGAGGTTGCCTGCAGGGTTGCCCCCTCCCCTGGCTAGCCCCACGGTTCTGGGCTCCTGGTTGACTTGTCCTGCCTCTTGTAGAAGCTGACGCGGCGGCAGTGCCACCAGCAGGAGGCGGTGTGGGAGCTTCTGCACACGGAGGCCTCATATATCAGGAAACTCCGGGTCATCACCAACGTGAGTGCCAGCGGCCGCCCTGCCTACCCCCACCCCACCGTCTCTTTCTGGGCAGACCCTCAGCTGTCTCTGGGCCTTTGCAGCAGAAACAGATACCCAATCATAAGGGGAGGGGGAGAGAGAAGTCAGACAAGGGCTGTACCCACCCCCAAGAGGCACCCCCACAGGAAGGTGAAGCCAGGTGAAGCTCAGTTAACACAGGTGAGGCCTCATGCATTCAACGGCCTCTTCTGAACACCTGCTGAGTGCCAGGTGCCCACACCCTAGACAACACAGGGTGGGTAGGCAGAGTAGGGATTTCAGCTCAGGAAGGGGAGCACTCTTCTGGAGGTTAATGAAGGCTTCCCAGAAGAAGGATGCTCCTGGGCCAGGGTGGAGAGAATTCCAGGAGAGCGTCCCTCCAGGTGGGCCATGGGGGCTGCAGCTCTCAGGTGGGAAGCCCAAGCGGTATACCCGCTTTATCCCTGGCTGGCTCAGGACCCCCCCAGGAAGGGAAAGTGGGCGGGGAGCCCAAGAGCCTGGGTGGGGCTTCGGGGCAGGGGCGCCCCAGGTGCAGCATCCCTACCCCCACAGCTCTTCCTGTGCTGCCTGCTGAACCTGCAAGAGTCGGGGCTGCTCTGCGAGGTGAGGCCCGGCCTGGGGGCGCCATCAGGGAGTTCCTCGGAGGGAGGGGCGGGTCTGGCCCTGCAGCGGGGGCCCAGGACGGGCTGGAGGAGGCAGGGCCGCGGGGAGAAAGTGCGGGGCGGGGCCGAGCGCACCTCTCACTCCGCCCAGGTGGAAGCCGAGCGCCTGTTCAGCAACATCCCGGAGATCGCGCGGCTGCACCGCGCGCTGTGGGCCAGCGTGATGGCGCCGGTGCTGGAGAAGGCGCGGCGCACGCGGGCGCTGCTGCAGCCAGGGGACTTCCTCAAAGGCTTCAAGATGGTACGAGCAAGGCAGGCGCGGCCTGGGCCACCGAGGCAGGGTTGGGGCACCAGATCCCGTCTGCTCGTCCCCCTTGAGGCCCCCAGGGCCAGTGACCCCCTATGGCCAAAGGCGAGGAAGTACGTGTCCGCTACCCTTGCACCTGGCTGCTGGCGGGCGGTCGCTCTCCGAGGCTCGTTCCTCCTTTGGAAGCAGGGAGGCTGGGGTGGTCGCGGAGGTGTTGGGAAGCGCTGGCGCGGGCCTGCTCACAGGGAGCGCGCGGTAACCGGTGCTGTGGTCGGTCTCCCTTGGGTCAGTTCGGCTCCCTCTTCAAGCCCTACATCCGCTACTGCATGGAGGAGGAGAGCTGCATGGAGTACATGCGCAGTCTGCTCCGGGACAACGACCTGTTCCGAGCCTACATCACTGTGAGGACCCCGGGGGCGCAGGACTTCGGGCGCAGGCAGGCTGGGCGGGGCTGCTGCTGGGCGGGGCTTAACGAGGCCCCGCCCACTTCCCCTCCCCCACCCACAGTGGGCCGAGAAGCACCAGCAGTGCCAGCGCCTGAAGCTGAGCGACATGCTGGCCAAGCCCCACCAGCGGCTCACCAAGTACCCGCTGCTGCTCAAGTCGGTGCTGAGGAAGACCGAGGAGCCGCGCGACAAGGAGGCCGTCATCACCATGGTAACCCGGACAGTGGGCGGGGCTCCCTCCTCTGCCCTCCGTCCCTTCCGGTCCTTGGGCCTGAAGCCCCATCACCCGCTCACAGATCAGCTCAGTGGAGCGCTTCATCCACCACGTGAACGCATGCATGCGACAGCGACAGGAGCGACAGCGACTGGCGGCCGTGGTGAGCCGCATCGACGCCTACGAGGTGGTGGAGGGCAGCAACGACGAGGTGGACAAGGTGGGCACGCGTGTCTTTGGGATGGACCTTAGCCCTGCGGGGAGGAGGAAGAGCCAGGCTGGCAGACGGAAGCGAGGCTGGGAATCGCCCTCGAGGCCTCCGAGCTGAGGTGGGAGCCAGACCCTGACGTTCCCACACCTGCATCCCCATCTCCAGCTCCTGAAGGAATTTCTGCACCTGGACCTGACGGCGCCCATCCCGGGGGCCTCCCCGGAGGAGACCCGGCAGCTGCTGCTGGAAGGGAGCCTGAGGATGAAGGAAGGGAAGGACAGCAAGGTGACTCTAGGGGCTCGTCCCCTGCTCTTCCCCTGTAGGTGGGACTGCCCTTCTTGGGGACCTCCGGGGGACGAGTCAGTGGTTCTCAGATGCCCCATCAGTTAAGTGGTGACCCCCAAAAAAGTGAATTTGTGGTCGTACTGAGGGATGCTTACCCGCCTGCTATTTACTCTTTGTGCGTGTGTGGTACTGGGAATCCAACCCAGGGGCATTCTACCTCCAAGCTATATCCCCAGCTCTATTTTATTCTGTATTTTGAAATGGACTCACTGAGTTTCGGAGGGCCTCACAAGTTGCTGAGACTGGTCTCAAACCTGTGATCCTCCTGTCTGGGCCTCCCAAGTATGGGATTACAAATGTGCACCACCACGCTAGGCTCTGCAGTTTACTCTTTTTAGTGCTCATGGAGGTGGGCAGGGGTGCACAGTCCCTCAGCACCATGACTGCTGCTAATAGACACCAGGTAGCTTAGAGCCTGTAAATCAGGATTTTATTTATTTGCTTATTTACTTATTTATTTTGCAGTACTGGGGATTGAACTCAGGGGCATTCTACCTCTGAGCTACATCCCCATTTCCCAGCCCTAAATTTCGGAGTGCCTCACTAGGTAGCTAAGGCTGTCCGAGAACTCGAATCCTCCGGTCTTAGCCTCCCAAATGCTGGGATTACAAGTGAGCGCCACCACGCCCAGCTTTAAATCAGGATTCTAAAATCACCTCCCTTTTCTTCTTTTATGTAAACTCAGATAAATCATGTGTATCTCAATGAAAGAAAGTTGTCTTTCTCTTTATTTTAGTTTTGCTCAAACATCTCATTAACCTAGCAAATGGCTCCAACACCCTCACCCCCACTGGTTATTCAGAAGGGGATGTGACTATGCCCTGGGTGTTCTCATTAACCGTGTTTCAAAATAAAAAAAGTTAGTAGAGCTGGGGGTGTAGCTCAGAGGTCAAATGCCCCTGGGTTGAATCCCCACCATCACACACACAAAAAAATTCATGGGTGGGGAGGGACAGAGGAGATGTTTGGCAAAAGCCAAGCGCTAGCCGGGCGTGGTGGCGCACGCTTGTAATCCCAGCATTCGGGAGGCTGAGACCAGAGGATCCGGGTTCGCATCCAGCCTCAGCTACCTAGTGAGGCACTCCGCAACTTAGTGAGACTCGGTTTCAAAATAAAGAATAAAAAATAGGGCTGGGGGTATAGCTCAGAGGTAGAATGCCCCTGAGTTCAATCCCCAGTACTGCAAAAAAAAAAAAAAAAAAAAAAAAAAAGCCAGCGCTCCCAGTGGAGAGCGTTACAACGACTCTAGGACCCTGACCCCCACGGCCTCTGCTGCCCCCCACCCCAGATGGACGTGTACTGCTTCCTCTTCACCGATCTGCTCTTGGTGACCAAGGCAGTAAAGAAGGCAGAGAGGACCAAGGTCATCAGGCCACCGCTGCTGGTGGACAAGATCGTGTGCCGGGAACTTCGGGACCCTGGTGAGGAGCCCACCACCTGCTCCTGGGCGGGGGCTGGGCTGGGTAGGGGCTCTGCTGGCCAACACTGACCTGGGCCTTCGCTGACCAGGCTCCTTCCTTCTCATCTACCTGAATGAGTTCCACAGTGCCGTGGCGGCCTACACGTTCCAGGCCAGCGGCCAGGCCTTGTGTCGTGGTTGGGTAGACGCCATTTACAACGCCCAGGTGAGAGCAGGGTTGTGTGAGTGGGGGGAGGGCGGGGGGGGGCTCTTTGGCACAGCTCATTCTGCCCCTGTGCCTGCCCACTCCGCCTGCAGAACCAGCTGCAGCAGCTGCGTGCACAGGAGCACCCGGGCAGCCAGCAGCACCTGCAGAGCCTGGAGGAGGAGGAGGAGGAAGAGGAAGACGACGAAGGAGAGGAAGGCGAGGAGGAGGAAGGCGAGAGCGGCACCTCAGCTGCCAGCTCCCCCACCATCCTGCGCAAGAGCAGCACCAGCCTCAACTCCCAGCGCTGGTATGCCTGCCCAAGACCACCCAGCAGGTCCCAGCAGGGCAGCGGCTCCAGCCTAGGACTCCCGGCTCCAAGGCCATTAACACCAGGCAGGGCACAGCCAAGTCCCCTCCTTCTGAATAGCCTGGTGCTGTAAACCCAGTGGGGGTGTCGGGGTTCCCGCCAGAATCTAGGCAGGGAGAACAGTTTTCAGCTTTGATTCATTAGGGGTAGCCTTCTGGGGAAGATTCCTCCGTGCAGAGGATTCTTTGGGATCCTTACTGATGTCCTACGGGGGCACAGGAATTGGAAAATCTCGAAACCTCGGACTCCCGGGTTTATAAACCTCTCTGCCCGTCGCCCCCATGGGTTTGCGCCAAGCCTTCCAGGCTTCCTCCGGTTGGGCTGACTCTCCCCCCAAACCGCCCCCGCCCCACAGCGCCTCAGACAGCTCTACCGAGACCCTGGCCATGGTGGTGGTGGAGCCCGGGGAGACCCCGTCGTCCGAGTTCGATGGTGGCCCCTTTAGCTCCCAGTCAGACGAGACTTCGCTCAGCACCACCGCCTCATCCATCACGCCCACCAGCGAGCTGCTGCCCCTGGGCCCGGTGGACGGCCGCTCCTGCTCCATGGACTCCGCCTACGGCACCCTGTCCCCCACCTCCCTGCAAGACTTTGCAGGGCCAGCCTCAGTGGCGGAGCCAATAGCCCGGCCCCCAGAGTTACCAGAGCCATCACAGACCCCTTCCCCCCCACCCTCGCCCCGCCTTCGCCGCCGCACCCCCGTCCAGCTGCTGCCCCGCCTGCCCCACCTGCTCAAGTCTAAATCGGAGGCCAGCCTCCTCCAGCTGCTGTCGGGGGCCACCACCCGGGGAGTGCCCCCCGCCCCCAGCCGCAGCCTGTCGGAACTCTGCCTGGCCTCTCCGGGCCCGGGCACTAGGACTCGGGGCTCCTCTCAGGAAGCGGGGCCCCGCTGGGATTGCCGGAGAGCACCGGGTCCTGGCAGCGGCCCCGAGCCACTGCAGCCAGAGGGCAGAGCCGGCTGCCTGGCCCAGGAGTCTGCAGGCCCCACTGGGAAGAGGCACAAAGAGCTGCCCCCGGGGGCGTCCCCTCGGGTCCAAGCGGAGCCCCCCCCAGGGATCTCCGCCCAGCACCGGAAGCTGACGCTGGCCCAGCTGTACCGAATCAGGACCACCCTCCTGCTCAACTCCACGCTCACTGCCTCGTGAGTGCCCGGCCGGGGCGGAGGACGGGTGGATCGGTGCGCTGGCGGTGGTGGCACCAGGTGCTGGTAGTGGGTAGGGGCACTGATGGCTGGGAGCATCACATCGGGGATGGGACAGGAGAGGGAGCCTTCCATTTGCCCCAGGGCCTGGGTGCAGTGAAGGAGCCTGAGGACCCTGGTGGGGGGAGAGCTGGCCAGAGCCACTCTAATGGAAGGACTATTTTCCCTCCTTTCCCCTTCCTTTGCAGGGAGGTCTGAGCAGAGGAAAGCTCCCAAGGGTGCCACTGGCCAAGGGACAGCAGACGGCATGCCTCCGGGGGGCACGGCACCTGCTTCAGCTGCTGCCTCGTGTGTGCATGAGCCAGAGTGCCAGGCAGGACCCCTGCCCACCAGCGTCGGGCCGATTTGCACTTTGCCAGACCGATGGAGTAGAGGAGGGCTCGGCAGAGCCCTGGGCCCGGGCTGCAGTCCCCCCCCACATGCCCAGGAACCCCCTGTCTCCTGCTCCAGAAGTTACCAGCTTTAATTCCCCAGGCTGGGCCCCCAGGCTGCCCTCTCAGTGCCACCCTTATCTTGGCCTTGAGATGAGCCCTGCCCCCGCCCCTCCCTCCCTCCCTCCATCTCCCGCTGGCCACCCCAGGCTCGGGTTGGACTGTGTGTAAAGCTGCCTATTTATTGAGATTTGATTCTTTTATAAAGACTTGTATATACTCCCCTGGAAAGAGTCCTGTGCTTCCTGGAGCCCCCCTCCCCCACCTTCCTGACTCAGTGCACTGGAGCCCGGGATGATGTCTCTGCCCTCTGTCCCTTTGGCTGCCGTGGGGGGGCCCGTGGACATCACTGGGAAGCAGCCATGTAGTGATGGGGTGGGGGTGTTGGGGGGCCGTACTCCAAGATGAAGCCCCTCCCCTGCCGCACCAGGAAGCCCACAGTCGTAGCCCCCTGCAGGGCCTCACCCCTGCGCTGTGACCTTGTCTGGGCAGGTGACACCAGGTACACTGGGAAAAGTGGGTTTCCCACCTTGGACCCCTCAGGTATTTTTATGGCCCACCCCCCACCGGGACGCCTGGGCACAGAGGCCTAGAGACGGGAGTGGGTTGCCCCGGCTCCGCTTCCAAGTGGTGGTTCTCACCCAGGGCTGGGGCACGGCAGATGGGTCCAGCGTGGAGCCCCATGGAAGCCGGCAGCCCGGCGCCAGGTGAGCCCGCTGGGCCGGCCTTGAGGGCTGGGGTCCTCCTCAGGCAGGGGTGCACGCCCCGCCCCCGCCCCAGGCGGCCTCTCCGGGATGGTTGGCGCAGGGCGGGCCCTGTGTCGTGCCATCAGGCGGGCGCAGGCGGAGAGGGGGAAGCCCCAGGCCCGCCAGCCCGTTGGAGGGCCCCGCGCGGTGGGGATGGCCATGGAGCCGCGGCCCGGGAGCGACGTGGCAGTGGTGGTCGCGGTGAGTGGGGACGTGGGAGGGTTCGGGAAGAGGGCGGCCCAGGTGCTGAGCCCCTCACGGAAGGGGCCCGCAGCGTCTTTGCTCGAGACCAGCCCCTTTCTGACCTAGTTAGCGGCTCTGGAGGGGCGGGGCCCTTCCGCAAAGAGGAAACTGCTTTCCTGGGGTCTGGGGGGCCCCAGGCAGAGGAGGATCAGCTCCCCACCTCGCAGAAATCATGGGCGGGTCAGCCCCGGGGGAGGGGAAATGTGTAAGGGGCTGGCAGGGCCCCCCTCTTCTGCCCTTCCCAAGCTCCTGCGTGCACCGGGGAAAGCCCCACCCCCACCTATGGACACTCCTCTGCCCCAGCCTGAGGAGGCTGCCCCGAGGGCGAATGCTGAGGCCTCAGCAATGGAGGGACCTGGCAAGGCGGGGCCCCCACGCGGGGCAGCTGCACGGGGGTCAGCAGCGCCTGTCCCCCAGGCTCTCTTCCTGCTGCTGCTGGGTGTCCAGGGTCTGGGGTTCACTCCTGGCCCCAGGTGTGACTGTGTCCCCGACTTCCAGAGGAGGAACAGCCTGCCCTGTTGCTGGGGCTGTCCAGAGGGTAAGTGGGGGGGGGTAGGGCGGGGGGGTGTGAGCACCCCCCCCCCCCCCCCGCGGGGGGGGGGGGGGGGGGGGGGGGGGGGGGGCCCCCCCCCCCCCCCCCCGGCAGGTGAGGGTCAGGCAGGGCTGGGGTGGGCCAGGCGACCTGCAGGCTAGAGATGGGGTGGGGGAGGCTGGGAGGGAAGTAGGGAGCCAGAGATTTTAGAAAGAGGCCCCGGGAGCAGGTTGGGAAGTGCTGGGCAACCCCCTTGACTGCCGAGTCCTGTCTGGGTGCCCCAGGGCACTACCTGGAGGCCCACTGCACAGAGCCCTGCGGCAACTCCACCTGCCTTCCTTGTGCCCCGGGCACCTTCCTGGCCGAGGAGAACCACTTTATGACTCGATGTATCCGCTGCGGTGACTGTGACGAGAAGTGTGAGGCCCGCCTGGGATTGGTGGGGGTGGTTCTTGGGGAAGCCCAGGGCCAGGGTCTTTCTGAAGGCCCCAGCCTTTGGGCAGGAGGTCCTGCGCCCACCCTCCCCAGCGCCCTCCACGCTGATCCTGCCTCGTGATGCCTCTGCGCTCTCTGCCTGGTGATTGTTCTGTGTCCAGAGCCTCTGCTCTGGTCGGCTGTGATCTGCCAGCATATCCCCCTTTGGGGGTACCCCTGTCTTTCTCCCCCCCCCCCGCCCCGCACCCTATCCTGGCTCTGTCCTCTGGAGATCTGCCCCTGCTTCTCCAGGGTGGGGGTCTCTGGCCCTGATCACCTCTGTACCTCCCATCTCCCTGCACCCCCACCCCACCAGTCTCACAGGTGGTCTTGAAGAACTGCTCAGCGGTGGCGGACACCCACTGTGGCTGTAAGCCCGGCTGGTTCGCAGACTGTGTGTTCCAGCCTTGTCGGGAAAGCTCATCCTTCCACTGCCTCCCGTACCCAGGCTCTGAGGCCCCGCCCCACCCTACGGAGATGCTGAGTGAGTACCCACTACCCTCCCGGAGCTGCCGCCTCCAGCCGCCTTCTCTCCCATGCTGATGCGTGCTATCTCTTGGACTGCAGGTTCCAGCAGAGACCCTGGCAGGCCCTGCCGGCCTGACTCCTACGAACATGGCAATGACTGCGTTTCCTGCCCCACGTAACTTTGGGCTGGCCTGGGCCAGAGGGAGAGGAGGCTGGGAGCAGAAATAGAGGCTTTGAGGGCAGGGGTAGGAGGGGCCCAGGAGGAGGGCGAGTGGGCCTCACTTCAGGCCAATGTAGGACTGTAAAGGGGAATCTGAATTCATTTTTTGCCAAATAAATTCACTTTTTTGGTGTGGTACTGGGGATTGAACCCCAGGGGCATTCTACCTCCGTGCTACACCCCCAGCCTCATTTTTCATTCGTCATTTTGAAACAGGGTCTCACTAAGTTGTAGAGGGCCTCACTAAGTAGCTGAGGCTGGCTGCAAACCTGCAATCCTCCTGTCTCAGCCTCCCAAGTACTGGGATTATAAGCGTGCGCCACCACGCCTGGCTTGATAAATTCACTTTCTGTGAAAATTTTCCTTAGTAATCTTTCTGGTCGAATATTAAGGCTGGATTTGTCATATACACAGAGTCACACTGATAGAGCTGCAGAACTTGGGCTGTGAGATTCGGGACTTGCTGCTAGTTCTTGGGCAAGCTCTGAGAAATAACTTCTCTGATCTGGGGGTCTCCATCTGAACATGGGGGTACCAGGGGACTCTTGTTATGGTTGTGATAGGGGAAAGTGCAAATTCTTTTTTTTTCTGGTATTGGGGATTGAACCCAGGAGCATTCTACCTTCGAGCTACACCCCCCAGGCTGATTTTATTTTTATTTTGAAATGGTCTTGCTAGGTTGATGAGAGTCTCACTACTTGCTAAGGCTGTCCTTGAACCTGCGATCCTCCTGTCTCAGCCTCCTAAGTACTGGGATTATAGGCTGGTGCCACCATGCCCTGCTGTGCCTATTCTTTATTCATCCAAGTCTTTATTTATTTATTTATTTATTTTGCGGTACTGGGGATTGAACTCAGGGGCATTCTACCTCCAAGCTATACCCCCAGCCCTATTTTTTTATTCTTTATTTTGAAACCGAGTCTCACTAAGTTGCAGAGGGCCTCACTAGGTAGCTGAGGCTGGCCTCGAACCCAGATCCTCCGGTCTCAGCCTCCTGGCCCATCCAAGTCTTTAATGAGCATCTACCATTTCCACGAGCTGTTCTAGGTACCCAAGGCCATATAGAACCAAAGAGGCAAAAATCCCTGTCCTAATGGAACTAACATTCTAGTCATCCTTAATCTTGTCTACAAGCTTAATAGAGCTGGATGTGGGGCACACGCCTGTAATCCCAGTACTTGGAAGGCTGAGACAGGAGGATTGCAGGTTCAAAGCCAGCCTTAGCAACTTAGTGAGACCCTGTTTCCAAATAAAAAATAAAATCAGGCTGGGTTTGTAGCTCAGAGGTAGAATGCCCCTGGGTTCAATCCCCAGCACCACACACGGACAAAAAAGCTTCATATAGTGGTGGTTCTTACTGTTGGGTTTTTATGTTTGTTTATTTGTTTTTATCATAGTAGGGATTGGACCCAGGGGTGTTCTGCCTCTAGACTACACCCCTAGCCCTATTATTATTTTGTGTGTGTGTGTGGTACTGGGGAATGAACCCAAGGGTATTCTACCTCTGAGCTCCACCCCCAGCCCGATTTTCTATTCTTTTTTTTTTTTTTTTTTGCGGTACTGGGGATTGAACTCAGAGGCATTCTACCTCCGAGCTATACCCCCAGCCCTATTTTTTATTCTTTATTTTGAAACCGAGTCTCACTAAGTTGCGGAGTGCCTCACTAGGTAGCTGAGGCTGGCCGCGAACCCGGATCCTCCGGTCTCAGCCTCCCGAATGCTGGGATTACAA
>PVLC010020278.1:0-13607 GCA_004027655.1 Graphiurus murinus | reverse complement strand
ATTTTCTATTCTTTTTATTTTTTATTTTTTTTGCGGTACTGGGGATTGAACTCAGGGGCATTCTACCTCCGAGCTACACCTTCACCCCTATTTTTTATTTTTTATTTTGAAACCGAGTCTCACTAAGTTGCGGAGGCCTCACTAGGTAGCTGAGGCTGGCCGCGAACCCGGATCCTCTGGTCTCAGCCTCCCAAATGCTGGGATTACAAGCTCTATTCTTTTTATTTTGAAACAAACAAGATCTCACTGAGTTGCGGAGGGCCTCACTAAGTAGCTGAGGCTGGCCGAGAACCTGCGATCCTCCCATCTCAGCCCCCAAGTACTGGGATTACAAGCATGTGCCTCCACGCCTGCCCAGCAAAGTAGCTGGCGTCCCTTGGATGGGCCTATTTTATTTTTTTATTTTGGAACAGGGTTTCACTAAGCCGTTCTAGGTGCCAAAGCCACATAGAACCAAAGAGGCAAAAATCCCTGTCCTTATGGAACTAACATTCTAGTGACCCTCACTCTTGTCTAAAGGCTTAATAGAGCTGGATGAGGTGTCACATGCCTGTAATCCCAGTACTTGGGAGGCTGAGACAGGAGGATTGCAGTACCTAGTGGAGGGCCTCACTAAGTTGTTGAGACTGGCCTTGAACCTGCGCTCCTCCTGTCTCAGCCTCCCCAGTGTTGGGATTTACAGGTGTGCGCCACCACACCCGGCTAGCCCTTATTGTTATTGGGGTTGGATACAAGTGGCATTTCAGCAGTATTTCCAGAACATTTTGGGCAGAGTGAGGCTCACCGGAGAGAGGCCTGGGGAAAGAAGGGCCTCGGGGAGAGAGGAGGCGGCGGGCAGTCCTGGGCGGCCCCTCCTGGTGCACACTCCCGCAGCCCATCCCCCCCTGCAGGAGCATCCTGGGGAGCTGTCCTGAGCCCTGTGCTGCTGTCTGTGGCTGGAAGCAGAGTAGGTGTTGTGCTGGGAGAATGCAAGTGGGAGAGCTGGGGTGGGGCCACGGCAGGTGTTAGGGTGTCACCACCCAGCACCCACCGGCTGTTCTTTCAGTGTTCTGGGTGCCGGTACTTGTGGCCAGCCTGGTGGTCCCGCTTCTGCTTGGGACCGTCCTGATCTACACACGTCACTGCTGCCGCCATCACAAGCCCCTGGTTCCTGGTACGTCTGCAAATTCAACACACCTTCCCAACAGGCCTGGGGGTCAGGATGGGTAGTGCAGAGAGTCCTCAATTGCTGATACAGAAGGAGAAACTGAGGCAAGGAGTGTGGGGTATAGAGGAACCCAGGAGGAGCGAGAGCAGCACTTAGGTCCGAGGGCCTTGCCAGGTTGCTGACCAGCTCCTCTGTGTCTCTGTCCGCAGACAAAGCCGGGACTAAGGTCCTGCCCTCGCCGCAGGTGAGCGTCCAGGTGTGTCCTGGGAGGAAGGCCGCCTTCCGGAACTGGGAGAATCATTCCTGATCCCCAGCGCTTGGCGTGGTGTCTAATGCAAGTTAGACCTAATGGACTCGTGCGCCAAGGGCTGAGTTAATGGTGGATGAGCCTTCAGGTGGCTCTGTCTACCGGGGTCCTGGCAAGTCCACAGGAGCCAGCATTCAGAGGGATGCATGCCCCCCAAAGTGCTGGGGGAACAAGAAAAGGGCAGAAACAGTACCTGGGCTGCCGGCGGCACTGAGCGGGCCAAGCCTACGGGGGTGGGGGGGGGGGCGGCATTGAGGGACGTCCGTTGCCTGGGCCAGGGAATGGCCCCTGCAGTGAAGGGGCCTTTCACGGCAGGCAGGGCTCACCTGGGGCCTCCCTCTGTTCCAGACCACCCACTTCTCACTTGGGAACAGTGCCCACACCCTTCTGGTGCCCCCTGGCAGCAATGGGAAAGCTTGCACCGTCCAATTGTTGAGCAACAGCTGGACCCCTGACTCCCCCGAGACCCAGGAGGTGCCCAGCCGGCAGGTGCCACAGTCTTGGGACCAGCAGCCCAGCAGAGCTCTTGGTAAGGGACCTTAGTGACCTGGGACCAGACTCCATCCTCCCAAGTCCAAGGGAGGGAAGTTGTAATGTCACATCCTTTCATCGGGCTGCAAGGACCCGCGAGTCCCTGACCCCATCTCCCGGCCGCAGCCCTCGTTCAGCATTGGCTCTCTCTGGCCCAGTCCCAGGCTCTCCTCTGGCGCCCCTGCTCCCGCCAGCGCCCCCTGCAGGCTCGCCAGCCGCAATGCTCCAGCCGGGCCCGCTGCTGTACGACGTGATGGACGCGGTCCCTGCGCGGCGCTGGAAGGAGTTCGTGCGCACCCTGGGGCTGCGTGAGGCGGAGATCGAGGCCGTGGAGGTGGAGATCGGCCGCTTCCGCGACCAGCAGTACGAGATGCTCAAGCGCTGGCGGCAGCAGCAGCCCGCGGGGCTGAGCGCCATCTACGCGGCCCTGGAGCGCATGGGCCTGGATGGCTGCGCCGAGGACCTGCGCTGCCGCCTGCAGCGCGGCCCTTGATGCTGGATGCGGGGCCCACCGGCCACTCTGGCGCTCTGGTGACCCTCGCAGAAGTCCTAAGTATGGTTACTTACGCGTGTAGACATCTTATGTCGCTTAATAAGCTGCTGGCACGGCCCTGCGTAGCAGCGCCAGCCGGCCTGATCCCAGCTCACCCCCAGGGCCCCTTGCTAACAAGTCTGGAGGAACGTCACCCGGAGGGGCCACGGGATTGTTGGGCTGTTTCTTGGCCTGAGTTTGGCTGAGGTCTCAGTATTAAATCGTTGAAGAAAAGTAGCCTCTTGGTGTTTCCGCTGGGCGGGGGTGTTAAGTGGCCCTGGCCTGGTTTCCCCAGGGCGCAGGAAGTCTTGTCACCTTGAGGGCAGGGGCCCAGCCCGGCCTCCCCAGCCTGCCCGTCCCTGTGACATCGAGAAAGAGAAAGTCCGTGCGACAGTGAGAGTGGAGTCGTGCAGTAGGCGGCGCAGGAAGAGACCTTTAATGGGGAAGCCAGGCGGAGGGCTGGAGCCACAGGTGCGGGCCCCTCGCCCTGCCCCCGCCAGGGCGGTGCAAGGGTCTGGGGGAGGGGCCTGGCTGGGGACGGGGCGCAGACTTAGCTGGAGGAAGGTGCTCCCCCTCCCCCGGGGAGCGGCAACTCCGCCCCGACCTACCCTACCGGCAGCGGCAGTTTTCACCGTTTCTGGTAAACAAAATGACTGAGAGGAAACCCTCGGCGGGGAGGAGGAGAAATGCGGGGCCCGGCGCGGATCTGGGTCGGGAAGGGAGGAAAACCCCTACCCCGAGCTCGGGGCCTGCCTCCGCCCAGGATGCGCTCGAGACTCCGACTCTTGCGGAGGAGGGGGCTGCAGCCGGGCGCACGCCCCGCAGGAACACAGTACCTACCACCCACGGGGCCGGGGAGAGCGCTGCACCCTCGCTTTGACAGTCAACGAGCAAGCAAATATATGTTAAGTCGCATGCAAATAAGTAGCATCTCTGTGCGTCAGCAGCTCGGGCGCTTTTCCCTGGCGGCTGTGGCGGCAGCGAGGCGTTGGCGGGGCTGGGGGATGCGGGGCCAGGGTGGGGAAGGGGGATCAGGGAGGGTGCCCGCGCGGAAGGGGGAGGGCTGTTCGGTTCCCAAGCCTTCCGCACCGGCCGGCCAAGCTGGGGCGGGGGCTGGGCCCCCCACTTCTCCGAGCTTTCCAGGCTGCGGGCAACAGACCGCGAGATCTATTGCTTAGTGATGTCCCCCTTCTTGAGGATGATCTGTCGCTGCCAGGGCGCCAGCTTGGTCTCATCATAGCCCAGTGTCCGCAGCTTCTCCGACTGCTCTCTCTCCCGCTGCAGCTCCTCCTGTTTCTGCCGCTCTGCGTCTTTTCTATGGAGGGGGTGAGGGCAGGACCCAGTGAAGCCGGGGCCCAGACGCGAGGGCCGGCCAGGCACCGGGATGGCCCCCGGAGGAGGCTAGCGAGGGTAGGGGCAGGTGTTTGGGGTTGTTGGGGGCACACAGAGAGCTGAATGAGTAGGAGGCAGAGGGCGGGTTGTTGTGGGCAGGAGGTATTAACTGGAAACAGGTGCTGGCTCAGCCTAGAGCACCCTAAAGAGAGGTTCAGGGGCTGAGATTATTGAGGCCAGGAGCTAACAATCCGAATCACTGGGGAATAGGGTTGCCTGGCTGGAGACACAATGGGGAGACAGAGGCTTAAGAATTAAAAACAGAGCCGGGCGTGGTGGCGCACGCTTGTAATCCCAGCATTCGGGAGGCTGAGACCGGAGGATCCGGGTTCGCGGCCAGCCTCAGCTACCTAGTGAGGCCCTCTGCAACTTAATGAGACTCGGTTTCAAAATAAAGAATAAAAAATGGGGCTAGGGGTATAGCTCGGAGGTAGAATGCCCCTGAGTTCAATCCCCAGTACCGCAAAAAAAAAAAAAAAAAAAAAAAAAAATTAAAAACAGCCGGGCATGTAGCCCACGCCTGTAATCCCTGTACTTGGGAGGCTGAGACAGGAGGACTGCAGGTTCGAGGACAGCCTCAGTGAGAGACTCATCAACCTAGTGAGACCTTGTTTCCAAATAAAGAAATAAAATTGGAGCCGGGGATGGTGGCGCACGCTTGTAATCCCAGCATTTGGGAGGCTGAGACCGGAGGATCTGGGTTTGTGGCCAGCCAGCCTCAGCTACCTAGTGAGGCACTCTGCAATTTAGTGAGACTCGGTTTCAAAATAAAGAATAAAAAATAGGGCTGGAGGTATAGCTCGGAGGTAGAATGCCCCTGAGTTCAATCCTCAGGACCGCAAAAAAAAAAAAAAGGAAAGAAAGAAAATTGGGCTGAGGGTGTAGCCCGAAAGTAGATGCTTCTGGGTTCAATCCCCAGTACCACAACAAAAGAAGAAGAAGAAAAAAAAAAAAAGAATTAAAAACAGTTTACCAGAATATAAGGTCATGGTCTGGGAATGTATCTCAGCGGTAGAGTATCTGCCTAGTATGCTAAAGACCCTGGCTTTCATCTCAAGGTCTCACAAACAAAAACACAAAGGCAGATCTGCTCTGTTGAGAGGCACTAAGCACTTACAGCTGTGGTACATTTGAAATGTGGCTGACGGGCGGGGTGCTGTGGCCCATGGCTGTAATCCCAGTACTTGGGAGGCTCAGACTAGAGGATGGCAGGTTTGAGGCCAGTGTTAGCAATTTATAGAGACCCTTAGCAACTTAGCCAGACCCTGTTTCAAAATAAAAAGTAATAAAAAAGTTGGGCGTGGTGGCACATACTCGTAATCCCAGTACTTGGGAAGCTGAGACAGGATTGGAGGTTCAAAGCCAGCCTCAGCAACTTAGTGAGCCTCTTAGTAATTAAGTGAGACCCTGTTTCCAAATAAAAAATAATATAGGATTGGGGGTATAGCTCAGAGGTAGACTGCTCCTGGGTTCAATCCCTAGCAACACACACACACACACACACACACACACACACACAAGGGCTGGGGCCAGATGTGCTACACATCTGTAATCCTGGTACTTGGGAGGCTGAAACAGGAAAATAGAAGGTTCGAGGCCAGCCTCAGCAACTTAGTGAGACCCTCAGCAACTTAGCAAGACCCTGTTTGAAAACAAAAAATAAAATAGGGCTGAGGGTATAACTCTGAGGTAGAATACTCCTGGATTCAAATCCCAGTACCACAATAAATAAGTAGATAATAAAAAATCGCCGGGCATGGTGGTACATAGCTGTTACCTTAGTACTTGGGAGGCTGAGACAGGAGGATCATAGGTTCAAGGCCAGCCTCAGCAACTTAGGAAGAGAGACTCTGATTCAAAATAAAAAGTAAAGTAGGGCTGGGCGTGGTGGTGTATGCTTGTAATCCCAGTATTCGGGAGGCTGAGATCAGAGGATCCAGGTTCGCAGCCAGCCTCAGCTACGTAGTGAGGCATTCCACAACTTAGTGAGACTTGGTTTCAAAATAAAGAATAAAAAATAGGGCTGGGGGTGTAGCTTGGAGGTAGAATGACCCTGAGTTCAATCCTCAGTACTACAAAAAAAAAGTAAAGTAGGGCTGGAGGTGTGGCTCAGAGGTAGCACCTCCCTGGGTTTAATCTCCAGTACCATAATAAATAATAAAGAGAGTTGTGGGTGTAGCTTGGGGGTAGCATGCCCTTGGGTTCAACCCCTAGTACCAAAAACATATATATGTTGACATGATTTTTGGACACGTTGTGTTCAATAAAATATTAGATTTAAGCCAGGTATGGTGGCACACAGTTGTAATCTATCCCAGTACTTGGGAGGCTGAGACAGGAGGATTGCAGATTTGGGGCCAGCCTCAGCAACTTAGTGAGGCTGTCAGCAATTTAAAGACCTTTTATCAAAATTAAAAATAAGCCAGGCATGGTAGTACATGTTTGTAATCCCAGTTCTTAGGAAGCTGAGATAGGAAGATCGCAGGTTCATGGCCACCCTCAGCTATTTAGTGAGGCCTTCTGCAACTTAGTGAGACCCTGTTTCAAAATAAAGAATAAGCTGGGTGTGGTGGCTGGCCCACACTTGTAATCCCAGTACTTGGGAGGCTGAGACCAGAGGATCCGGGTTCCAGACCAGCCTCAGCTACTTAGTGAGGCCCTCCTCAACTTAGTGAGACCCTCCCTGTTTCAAAATGAAGAATAAAAAATAGGGCTGAGGGTGTAGTTTGGAAGTAAAATGCTTCTGGGTTCTAACCCCAGTTCCACAAAAATAAATAAGTAAAAATAAAAAATAGAGCTAGTAGTGTAGCTCAGAGGTAGAATGTCCTTGGATTCAACCCCAAGCATCAAATAAAATAGAACTGGGGAGCTGGGTGTGGTGGTACACACTTGTAATCCCAGCATTTGGGAGGCTGAGACCGGAGGATCCGGGTTCGAGGCCAGCCTCAGCTACCTAGTGAGGCACTCTGCAACTTAGTGAGACCCTGTTTCAAAATAAAGAATAAACAATAGGGCTGAGGGTATAGCTCAGAGGTAGAATGCCCCTGAGTTCAATTCCCCGTATGGCAAAAAAATAAAGAAAGAATAAAAAATAGGGCTGGGGTGGAGCTTGAAGGTCAAATGCCCCTGGGTTCAATCTCTAGTACCCAAAAAAAGAAAGAAGAAAAAAGGGCTGGGGTGTAGCTCAGAGATAGAATGCCCCTGGGTTCAATCTCCAATACCACACACACACACACACACACACAAATTTAAATGTACCTGTATATTTCTCAATGTGGCCACTAAAAATTTTAAATTATATAGGTGGCTCAAATTACATTTGTATTGGAAAACACTGGGCTAGATTACTAGGGGAAGAAACTAAGTTTGGGGGTGGGGGACATATGATCAGGTTTTTTGATCCTGGGGATGGGCTGACTGTTGGGTAGAAAGGTGAGGTTAACTGGACACGGGGACTGGGTAATTTAGAAACCGGGTTATCAGAGCAGGAGAGTGAGCCTTTAGGGCAGGCGCAAACTTACTGAGGTCTGGTGGCATTATTGGAAGCAAAGAGGTCATGCTGAGGGCTGAGTGGCAGGAGATGTGCTCAAGACAGGACTGGATGAAGGGGTAAAAGGACTAGCCACAGTGACCGGGTGGGGGAGGGGTGGTACCCAGGTCCAGGCCAGACTCAACACTTACCGCTTCTGTTCCCTGGAAGGAGAGAGCGACAGCCTTGGTTAGCATCCGCACCGCGGGGCACAGTCAACACACCCAGCCGGCCAGCCTCCCGCTGACCCCCAGCTCACCTCTCCTCTTCCATCTTCTTCCGAAGGACGTCTCGCCTCCAGGCAGGCAGGCTGGCCAGCCGGGCCTCCTCCTCCTCCTCCTGAAACACAACCGTGAAGCTTCAGGACCAGTGAGGGCTGGGAGACATGGGGTCAGGGGGTGCAGCCCTGCCCGGGGGGACCTGGAGGGTGCAGGGACAACAGAACACAGGTGTGGTCGCAGGAAGTGATGCTTTTGAGGCCCTTCTAGGAGACAGATGGACAAAGGTGTCTGGTCACAGCCCTCTGGGAGGAGGAAGCCTCCTGTCCCTCACTGACCCAGGCCGGTGAACTAGAGGTGGCGCCAGAGAGACCCAAGCTGAGTTTGGCACACAGGAGAATGGAGAATGAAGTAGCTGGGGCCCTGTGGCTGACTTCCTATAGGGGCAGGTGGACAGAGGGCCCCAGGCCTGTCACCCACAATCTCTGGGCAGACACAGACTTGGGTCCCCCCACACCTGGCCAGCTCAGGGAGGCCCAGGCTGCCCCTGGTTCTCCTGTGAAGTACTATTGAGCCCATGTTTGCTCTTTTCCCAATGGAGTGGACTCACAACTGTGGGGCTGCAATGGTGTGTGTGTGTGTGTCCCAACAGAGCCAGCTCACAAGAGAGTATTTTATTCCTTGGATGTTACAGAGTTTGAGAAAGAGTCTGTACACATTACACATCACACAGAACACTGCACAGGTGGCCACCAAGGAGGTAACTGTAAACTCCAGTGGAAAATGAGAGAGACAGCAAGGCATGGTGGCGCACGCTTGTAATCCCAGTACTCGGGAGGCTGAGACCGGAGGATCCAGGTTCGCCAGCCTCAGTTACTTAGTGAGGCCCTCTGCAACTTAGTGAGACCCTGTTTCCAATAAATCATAAAAATAGGGTTGGGGGTGTAGCTCGGAGGGAGAATACCCCTGAGTTCAATCCCCAGTACAAAAAAAAAAAAAAAGGAGAGACAGCAGGCCACCATGCCCCAGGGACAACCACAGTCCCTCACTGAGAAGGACTGCTTCTGGCTCGCCCTGTGCCATGCCCGGCCCTATATCCTTTCTAGAGGCGACCGCCAAGGCTGAGGGGGCTGGTTCTGAGCAGGCAGCTCTTCGCCCATCCTGGGTTCTTCCTGCCCACTTCTCAGCTTCTGGAGGACATCAAAAAGGCAATCCAGGCCTGAGTTAGGATGCTTGAAGGCAAATTCTGAATTCGCTGCTTAGATATCAAACAGCTCTGCCTCCTTCTCCTTCCAGAAAGAGAAGCTGCGGTCGATGTAGCGGCAGATATCCTCGTTACTGAATTCGCCCATCTCGGACACCAGCTCCAAGGGGTCTTCGGCAGGGGCTTCAGGACTAGGTGGGTCCGAGGTCGGGGGAGGCGCGGCAGGCGGGGGCTGCGGTGCAGGGGCCGGGGCTTCGGGCTGTCCTTCTGGCTCGTCCTCCGTGTGACCTGGAAGGGCCTCTTCCGCTGGCTTCTCCTCTTCCTTCTCCTCCTCTTTTATCTCCTTCTCTTCCTCCTTCACGGCCTCTTCTTCCCCGGCTGGTTCAGCCTCTGGGCTATCTCCAAAGAACTGGCGCCTGAGGTCCTCGAAGCCGTCGCTCCAGTCGCGCCGGCCAGCCTCTACCTCCTCCAGCACCACGCGGTGGAAGAGTCGGATGAGCTCCCACGGGTGGCTGCCCAGCCGGTCGAACATCTCATAGCACAGCAGGTGCCGGAACTTGCGCTCCTCGCGGCTCAGGCCCATCTCCAACAGCTGGAAGTAGCCGAGCATGAAAAGGTCGAGCGTGAGGCTGTCGTAGTGCCGCGGCTCGCCGCCGTCCAGGGGCGGCAAGAAGTGCTCGGGCCAGTACAAGCCGTGCGCCAGGCTCGGGCTGCGGGGCCCGCGCGCTGGCACCTGCCGCAGCAGGCTCCGCCAGTGGCCCAGCAACTTGCCCACCACCTGCCGCTGCTTCAGCAGATGCAGCAGCCGCTCGTCGGGGCCCCGCTGGGTCTCGCCATCACCCCCTGGGGCGGGCGGAGTGTCCGGAGCCTCGGGGTCGAGGCTGGCGCCGGCGGCCACCACGCGGGGCAGGAGTCTGCGCAGGCGCGCCTGGGCGTGGCGCCCGGGGCCGCCGAAGGTCCACTTGCGCCAGTGCTCCAGGAAGAGGTAGACGATGCGCTCCTTGCGCATGTCGATGTAGTCCTGGACGCCCGGCAGCTCGCTGGAGAGCGGCGGCCTGCTCGCCAGCTCCTCGGGCTCCGGCAGCGCCTCCTGGTGGTCCTGCGCCTCGGACGGGTCCTCGGCGGCCAGCGGGCCATTGGCGACGGCGGCGCTCGGCTCGCTGGAGCCGGCGGCCACGTAGTCCTCCTCGAGGATGGGCTCGCGGTCCGGGGCGCTGGCCGGCGGCGGCGGGAGCTGGCGGCGAGGGCAGTGCGCGGGCGCCACGCCCTGGGCGCGCAGTTCATAGGTGGCACGCAGGTGCTGCACCGAGACGCCGCATTCGAGGATCTCGCGCGCCACGGCCTCGCGGCACCAGCTGAGCGAGTGCGAGCGGCCCAGGCAGAGCGGCCCGGGCCTCGAGGGCGCGTCGGGCAGCGGCGCCAGCGGCTGGCCGGTGTCGGCTGCCAGCAGCTCGGCCAGGTGCGCGGGCCGGCCGCCCAGCGCGGCCAGCAGCGTGGCCATGCTCTTGAGCAGCGTGGAGATCTTGCTGCACCAGGCGGGCAGGCTAGGGGCGCGGCCGTGCATGCGGCGCGGGTCCACGGTGAAGCGCGGCGCCGACAGGGCTGCCGAGATGGGCAGCAGCTGCTCCAGCTCCAGCTCCAGCTGCTCCAGGCGCGCCTCCAGCTTCTGAGCCTTGTGCAGCACCTGCAGGTTCTCGATTTGCTGCTCGATGCGGAGGATGTCGGCCTCGGTCATGAGCTCGCCGAAGGGCCCGAGGATGGCGTTGTGCTCCCGGGAGTACCTCCAGCCCTCCGGGGGGTAGCAGCACGCGCTGGCGGCTGTCAGCTAAGGCGGGGAAGACAAGAGAGGGGAGGAAGGTGCGTCTCCCTCTGGCCCAGCTCCCGCAGCGGGTGCTGGGGGACCTTTTGCATGTCCTGGGTGGTGTAATGGCTTCTTTGCTGTGCGGGCCTGCGCCTGGCCGTAGGGCGATTACACTGCTGCGAGACTTCGGCTCCTGGCTCCGGGCAGTGTCCACTTTAGTCGCTGGCGGGGGGTTGCTGGGCGCTGGAGGGCAGGCCGACAGACAGGGTCTCCATGCCTGGCTTGGCTGCTCATTACACCACCCAAGAAATATGCGAAAGGCCTGGGCAGGCGGCTCTCCCCCACCCCATCTGAGGCCTATTTCCAGGCAGGTCCAGCGAAGTCTCTAATGACTGACCAGCTGACACTTCTTTCTTAGGCTCCCTGTGGCCCAGGCCCTCCCTGACCCAGTGGTAATGTTTTACATGCTGAATGAGGGGCCACAGGGCTCTGTACAGCTCTCGTTTGTATTATTTGTACTAGGGGTTGAGTCCAGGAGCATTCTACCTCTGAGCTACACCTCCCAGCCCTTTTAATTTTTTTTATTTTATATTTAAACAGTCTCACTGAATTGCTGAGGATCTTGCTAAGTTGCTGCTGCTGACTGCAAACCTGCCATCCTCCTGTGGCAGCCTCCCAAGTAGTGGGATTACAGGTGGGTCACCACACCTGGCTTCTATGCAGTTTTTTTTTTTTTTTTTTTTTTGTGGCACTAAGGGTTGAATCCAGGGGCCTTTTACTTCTGAGCTACACCCCCAGCCCTATATTTTATTTTTTTAATTTTAATTTTTGGCAGTATTGGGGATTGAACCCAAGGGCATTCTACCTCTGAGCTACACCTCCAGCCCTTTTATTCTTTATTTTGAAACAGGGTCTCCCTAAGTTGCCGAGGGCCTAAGTAGCTGAGGTTGGCCTCGAACCTGCCATCTTCCTGTCTCAGCCTCCCAAGTGGTGGGATTACGGGTGTGCCACCACACCCAGCTTCTATGCGGCTGTTAAAGAGGCTAAAGCTGCCGCTCCCCTTACCCCCTGGACTAATACAATGCTTGGAACTCCGCTTGCCCTGTCACTGCCCCAGCCCAGAGAGGGTGGTCCGTTTAAGCCTGCTCCAGTCCCCTGCGCTCCTGGTCACAGTGCCAGACCTGCTATAAAACCTACTTGGTTCCCCAGTCATCACTGTCTCCCTGTTTCTGTTTTGTCTCCTGAGACACTTATTTGCATTTTTTTTTTTTTTTTTAAGGATACTGGAGATTGAACCCAGGGAGCATTTTACCTCCAAGCTATACCCCTGGCCCTATTTAATTTTTATTTATTTATTTTTTTGTGGTTCTAGGGATTGAATCCAGGAGCATTCTACCTCTGAGCTACACACCCAGCCCTATTTTATTTTTACTTTATATTTATTTATTTACTTATTTATTTATTGCGGTGTTAAGGATTGAATCCAGGGGCATTCTACCTCCGAGCTACATCCTCAGCCCTATTTTTTTTTTTTTTTTTTTTTTTTTTTTGCGGTACTGGGGATTGAACTCAGGGGCATTCTACCTCCGAGCTACACCCCCAGCCCTATTTTTTATTCTTTATTTTGAAACCGAGTCTCACTAAGTTGCAGAGTGCCTCACTAGGCAGCTGAGGCTGGCCTTGAACCCAGATCCTCCGGTCTCAGCCTCCCGAATGCTGGGATTACAAGCGTGCGCCACCACGCCCGGCTTCCTCAGCCCTATTTTTTATTCTTTATTTTGAAACAGGGTCTTGCTAGGTTGATGAGAGTCTACTTGCTGAGGCTATGCTCCTTGAACCCTTGGTCCTCCTGTCTCAGCCTCCCAAGTAGTGGGTTTGCAGGCATGCACCACCACACCCCACCACTCCATTGCTTTTTTTTTTTTTATCGGCACCGGGGATTGAACTCACTGGCATTCTACCTCCGAGCTATAACCTCAGCCCTATTTTTTATTCTTTATTTTGAAACAGGGTCTCACTAAGTTGCGGAGAGCCTCACTAAGTAACTGAGGCTGGCTGCGAACCCGGATCCTCCAGTTTCAGCCTCCTAAGTACTGGGATTACAAGCGTGTGCCACCATGCCAGCCATTCCATTCCATTGCTTTTTTGTTTTTTTTTTTTGCAGTACTAGGGATTGAACTCAGGGGTATTCTACCTCTGAGCTACACCCCGAGCCCTATTTTTTAGTCTTTATTTTGAAACAGGGTCTCACTAAGTTGCGGAGTGCCTCACTAGGTCGGTAGCTGAGGCTGGCCTCGAACCCAGATCCTCCGGTCTCAGCCTACCAAATGCTGGGATTATAGGCGTGTGCCACCACGCCCAGCTCACCATTGCTTTTTGATGTATGTGTGCATGCCACAGCCACCTTGGAAGCAGCCCTGGGTATATTTACCATGAACTCCCAGAGGCTACAACAGTGTGAGTAGCACATAAATGACACTCAAGGGCCTTTTTTATTTATTTTTTGATACTGGGGTTCGAACCCAGAGGCATTTTGCCTCTGAGCTATACTCCCAGCCCTTTTTATTTTTTATTTTGAAACAGGATCTCACTAAGTTTTGAGTGTCTTGCTAAGTTGCCGAGGCTGGCCTCGAACCTGCAATCCTCCCATCTTAGCCTCCCAAGTACTGGGATTACAGGTGTACACCACCACACCCAGCTAGGAAACATTTGTTAAATAAATGAAGGTAACCATCAGCTAGTGATAACCAACCCATCTTACAGATGTGCAAACTGAGACTGGACAAGGCTCAGTATCAGCAGCGGGAGGGTGGCAGTACAGGGACGTAGCCCAAGTTAGTCTGGCAGGGCCCAAAGACCTCTAGTTTACTCAGTGTGGTTCTTGGGACAGTATCAACACCAGCCACACCCAGGAGCTTGTTTTTTTTTTTTTTTTTTTTTTTTTTG